>JARACY010001817.1:0-51459 GCA_029255725.1 Scrobipalpa atriplicella
ATATTCTGTGTTTTCTATCACTCCCAGTCCAGCATGGAAGAACATACATACAAAAAATACCTTAAAGTTATTGTTACAACTGGTTACAACCATATTATTATGATCGATCGCCAATAATTGGTGATAGATCATCCCACTATAGTTGCCATCTTTTTAGGGTTTGATTACGTAGGACATGAGTTCAACTATCTACTAAGAGCATGCTTGGTAAATAAATAATTCACTTATCTAGCTAGGGATGTACCTATCTAATTAGTATTTACAAGTATTTAATTTATTATAGATACTCTGTTCAATGAATCGATGCAAACAGGTTCACACTCAAACTACACTTTTTTTTTCTATAGCAGACACCAGCGCAGCCATGTAATGTCGTGCTGGGCACGCAAGCATGCGTATTTATCTATTACGTGATTCATAAAACAGGGTATGATTTGATTAACACTAAATTACTTAAAGTTGATTACTTATTGCGCAAGCCACAAAATGCGTACAGTCAGTCACAACAGTTTTTAAATCTCTAAAAGCACAGCAATATTTTATCGTACAGTTATAGTGAAGTCGGTTAAAAACACGTTAAAAGTATGTGAAAAATGCAGTGTCATATATATGAAATGTTGTTTTAAAAGAATGTTGTAAAAAAAGTAAATATTTGGAATAAAAGAAATAAATAGTAAGTGTTAGAAGATCACCATACATGTGGCATTGATTCAGTCAACATTAAAAAAAATATCATTTTAATTAATTTCTTTCGATTCCGCCAATTCGTAAAATAGACGAATCCAAAGTGGATTCATCAATAGGGTGCAATAGGCTAAGTTTCATTAGTCCATTCATAGTCATAGATCGTGGGACCGCACTTATGACCATTATTTTAAGTCGCATTTTTTTTTGTATAATCGAACGCGTACACTAGGTGGGACTGTTCCACAGATTTAAAGAAAGGTTGACAGATACCGGCTAACCGTGCTCATGAAGTTCGAGCAATGTACAGTGCAACTAAGATATATCTTCAGTTGAGAGCGTCGCCCAAGGAACATATATACCCCCTCGCGTCGCCGCTATAGCTGTCATCGCTTCCAGCAGTGTCTGTGTAACCTAGCCAAGTTTTAGTTGCAAATGTCGCCACCAGAACAGATAAGTCGGTGGCACTGTAAAAAGCCATACACGGTATTATAATCATTTACGTAGCACGTTTGTATTTACGCGTCGACGTTGACGAGATGGCTCTGCAGCGCGGTGGACTGGTGGTAGCGGCGTCGCGACGCGAAGTCCTCGTTGTCGTCGTTGAGCCGCTCCTGCTCCACCGTGATGTCGGAGTGCACCGGCGTCACCACCAGCTGCTCGTACTCCAGCGGCCGGCGGCTGGAACGAGGATAAATTTCAGTGAATTTGAATACGTTACTAGTTTTGTATCGTATCGGCAGATATTGTCTATGTTTCATTGTTCAACACAATAGACAATCACGCGCTCGAGCGCGTAGCACATTGTGAATATCGCCGAAGAAATGGAAATCAGAAACACAACCTGACTTGACGATGTATAAGGCCGTTACTACATAGCGCTTCCATTGCGAAACCACTGCTATTTTGATATGGCAGGCGCGAAACCATAGAAGCCAACCTTTGTTTAATCCCTTAGTTCTCAAGTATCATGAGCTACAGAACTCACCCTATGGCGTGAAGGAAGGATATTTTCAGCCAGTGGAAGAAGTGGAACTCGGAAGCACGCCCCGGCTTCACTGCGGGGTTGGCAGCGCCGATGTAAAGCCACAATAGCCACAGGATCGACAGGCAACCCAGCGCGTACACCCAGTTCACTAGGAACATCAGCACCAGCTTTATTAGGACCTGTAATCACGAAGATAGGGTTATCTACCGGTGTAAAATAATACTAAAATTGGCAGGTAACTTAGGGCGGAGAGGGGAATTTTTGAACCATGTTTATAGGGTTAAAGACACTCGCTGCGGTGGATAGTTGCACTGTGCGAGTTAGAAAGCAATGCGACTATAAGATTTCTCGCGCGTTTTTTTATGCTACGATGAGTCTCCCATGGCCGGGCAATAAGGTATATAGACGCACCTTTACATGTGTGTGTATAAAATACGAGTAGATACTCACTCCAGCCAGAGACAGCCACCGGTTGCAGAGGTGCGAGTACCAGTTCTTGTTCTTGGAGTGCACGCTGACGCTCGGCCGCCGCACCGCCGCCGCCGCCGCCTCGCCGTTAGCGACGCGACCATACATTATCGCCGGGTCTGTCGGCGATGGTGTGAAATCCTAAAAAAAAAGTAAGAATTTTGTTCGCAATATATGTGACCCATTTCTCCAGTCATGTTGGTGTAGGATGTTCTGTATCTTGACGATGATACCAACACAATAATAAGATAAGAACTTACGCCAACGGTTTTATGCCGTATCCTCTCCGGGAACAACAGATCCAAGTCACTGCCAGTAGCACCATATACTTGATCTCTTTGCGCATGTCCCTGGAACCTGTAGATTGTAAAATATAGTTCAGAGACTAAAAAGTTATTACAATTGGGAAGAATTCGTTTTTCTTAGTTGAAATTATTTTTATCTTTAGTAAGTTTCCATTGCCTTCTTCTTGGGACATGTGTGCTTTCGGCTTGATGTATGAGTTAGTCCTATTTTTCTTTCTGTGTAAAACAAATAAAAATATATTGATATGAAACATACGAAAAAAGTCTATTCTAATCAGATTTTAATTACTACCATGGAAGCACTTAAAAAAATATGTCAAAAAATAAAAATCTAGCAATGGTATGGTACCTCATCTCACGTCTATGTTGCAAATCAAAGGTCTGCGCGAGCGCAAAGTAGGAGTAGTCGATGCTGGCGTACGTGATGAGGAACGGCATCGTCACAATGGGAGCTAGCGCGTTGATGTCGCCGATTATGATGAACGTGATCGTCACCGCCCCAACCACTACCATCGAGTAGATCGGCACTTTGTTCGGCCCGCGCTACGGTGATGGGCGATGATGAGAGAAAAAAGTTAGAAATGAATATATATAAGTGTGCAGAAACTGTGAGTCTAGAAATTACGTGAATAAATCAATATACCAAAAACTACGACGAAAAAATGTAAAAATGAAAGTTGTTATTTTAGATTTTTAGTAGGTATTACATGGTATTACACTACACACGTAAACACGTTTTACAAAGAAGTCAAACTACGCCTGTCGGTCATATAAGACACATTTTAGCGCAAGTTGCACTACTATGAAGCATCAAGCTATGATTTGTTCCTATGTCATACTTACACCTCTCCCCAGAATTTCTAGTCCAGGAATGACTCTCTCATTGGCAATACTCTGCAAGACCCTTGGGGTCCCGTACATGGCTCCGAGACACGAGCTCATGGAGCTGACGTACAAGCCAGCGAGCAACAGCACTTGAACGGCTGAGATGTGCGCCGCGATAGACAGGTTGGTTTGAAGAGCTGGCCGGGTTACAGTTGCTGCTAGCGTTACTATGAACATCAGGTACAGGAATGTTCTGTGGAACAATGTACAAATGAGTGATTATGATGATGACTGTAACTATTATAATTATACATACATAAAATCAGGCCTTTATCCCTAATGGGGTAGGCAGAGCAAAAACGACCTAAACAAAGGTTGTCTTGCCACGTCTGAGAAGTTTTGAGGGATATTAAAGTACAGATGATTATGTATATTGCTATAGTGACGGGTTGTCAGCCCATCGCCTAAATTGCAATACACTGAATCCCTCGAATCCCTTAGCTGGTTTTGACAGCATGCCTGGGAAGACATGCAGCTGGAACATTCTATGTTTTTCTATCACTCCCAGTCCAGCATGGAAGAATATTATAATATCCCAAAAAATATTGCATTGTGAACATGTTTTGAAAAATATAATTTAAATTTATTATACAAACTCTTGTGAATTATGAACTAGAAAATGTAGAAGAAAATGTGAAATTATGATTTAAATTGGCCTTTAGTCTTATAGGTCTAAACAAGTGACCATAGGATCTAGCATCACCTCACTTACCCAGTGCTAATAGCGGCCAAAGATCCATTAGGAATGTTATTAGAAGGGTTCTTGAGATCCCCACTCATATTGATGCCTGCCAGAATTCCCGTGATAGTGGGGAAAAACACTCCAAAGCATGAGAACCAGGAGTACCCTTCCTGGTAATCGGACCAGGTGTTGTTTGCCATTGTGCCTCCTAGCCAGCCTTTGAACTCAACATCTGAAATAACACACAAATTAATATTTTAGTGTTTAGAACTACTTGATATAAATATGATAGTGGTCTTTCATAGAACAGAAGTCTAATTTTGTCTGTGTGGCCACAGTACCCTTAATTATTTTATTGACTTGAATATATGATTTCAAGATTATGCTTCTTTACCACACTGTATAAAAGTAATATCTTCTCCAATCTGGCAGAAAACATCAAGTTTAACATTTAATTCCTTTAATTCTTACCAGGAGTGGAAGTAAATGATCCCACAAAGAAGTCAAGAGCAGCCATCAAGATGATGAGCAGCAGAGCAAACTGCAGTTTTATCACCCACTTGACTCCAGCCACATTGATAGTGGCAAGGAGCACCAGGGCTGCAATGGCAAAGCCTCGAGCGGGCCATTGGTTCTCCACAGTGGCTCCCACTAAACTTGCCATTGACTCTCCAAAACCATACACATTTAGGGCACATCCTACAGCCTGAAAAATAAAAAAATTTGGTATCATGTACAAGCATAAATGATATGATTCATGGCATTCATTATAATTTATCCTCATATTGTAATTAAAGACATATAATTTATTTTATTGTATTGTTTATTCAGGTGTGTAGAGGAAAATATACTAGATCATGAAAAGTGTAAATTATTACATTTATAATTTCCTGTACCTATATACTGTTTAGTGAAATTATACATATTGAAATATAAATTTAATTTTTATACTATTGATTTATTTTTAATTGTAAAACATACCTGACCAAAACAATAGATCATTCCCAAAGTGCCACCCATCCTGGATCCCAAAGTGTGTGCTAAAATAAAGTATACTCCTCCACTCTCTATCCGACATCTCTCACAGATACCCACAGCTGATAACACTGAGATCAGAGCCACAAACACTGAAAAAAAAAAAGAATAAAAATAAAGCTATGATTAGAATCAAATTTTATCTATTCTATTTAACAATTTAAAGTTCTAATTTGACTTAAAAACTTTCTAACAGAATTCTTACCTGTAAAAATTACTATAAAGACAGCATTAACTATTCCAGCTTGGCCGACCAGCCATCCAGATCTTAAAAATACAATGACTCCAAAAATATTGATAAGACATGATGTGAAAACTCCATCCCAGGTGCCAAAAAGCACTGGTTGTGATATGAAGAAATTTGATTTCCACCAAGGCACATCTCCCTGAAAGAAAACATGAACAATGATTTATAGATACAATGTGATGTCATTGCCCTATCTAACTAACTATGCTACATCTACTCTTATCTATTTAAATTTTATCAAACAGTAAGTAGGTACAAAAGTATTACATTTACATATTACTTTTATGTATAAACGTGTGAAAGACGCAAAGGCTGCATGTTATAGCAAATAATAGTTCATTTCCTAATCCACTTTGCTTTTCGTTTGATATATGGTTATGGGTATAAGAGTGACCTATAAATGTTGCAGGTGCAGGAGGTTTTATTATTATAGTGCTAAGTATTTTACCTATACATGATGATGATTTTACCTGTACATCTGCGAAGATTTCGTTAGCCCCAGAAGCCTGATGGCCACCGCTACCGTACTGTGATTCATTTCCCAGATCCACGAAGCCACCAGATTGCCTTCTCATTCGAGCCCTATCGTAAGTAGGTTCGTCACTCCGGAAACTATCTACATCTAAATCCCTTCTAGGGTGATTACTCGGATCCATTTTAAGTTAATAATCACTAAAACAGCATAATAATATAAAAATAAATTGTTTACAAAAATCTCAAGAAGGCATCGCAGATTTGCAAGTACAAATTGACTGGTGTTTTTGGAGTTAATTTGTTAAACTATGCATTGTTTTATGAAACTATTACAGCACTCCATGTCATATGCAACATAACAACAGCCAAAATACTGGTAATCGTGTTGGTGTAGTAAACAATGAAATAGAACGATCTCATCGCACGGTTCACATCGCAGCTACAAGAACCAAAGAGAAAAGGACAATGTGAAAACGTCAAACGTCAACGTGACGTATGTATTTTCGTTCGGAAATTTTATAATAGGTATGTGGAGGAAGGGTGTCTTTGGGAAGGTTGCATGGCTGAAGCTTTTCTTCCCGTGGGACAAAATTGAAAAAAGAAAAACCGGCCAAGATCGTGTCGGACTCGCCCAATGCCCATAATATGTAGGGTTCCGTAGATTGTTAGGTAGTAGTTCCGTAGATAACTTTATTTCCTAATAAAACTATTTGAACCTTATTCTATCGCCTTGACAGTTACAGATTCCTTTGGCTTTTCAAACAAGTCATCTGAAAACCGCGGCAAATTAAAAAAAAATTGATAATTTTCTTTTTGGACGAAATAAACATAGATGGACCACGGGAAAAAAAATATCCGTGGTACAGTGCGACACAAAAAAGTAGAAATTACAAAGTAGCAACATCGTCGTGTCGTCCCTTTCATAGCAACGCGGTTTGAAAGGGACGTCACGACGATGTTGCTACTTTTTAATTTCTACTCTTTTGTGTTTCATTTATATTCCCGTATCATATATAATATTCACAACATCAATGTCTGAATTAGATATTATGTTACGCTAAATCCCCGAATTCGCAAAAAAAATCACTTTATTTCGGCCAATGAGCGTTGTAAAACGATGGAGTGGAGAAGCAATTGGGTACTTGACTGGGTAGCTTAAAAAATTCAAAACGTTTATACTTAAAACTGATGGCTAAAATATTGTGGATTTCATTCATCATTTAAAAAAAAATACACATTTAGATTTTAATAATCGAGTTAAAAGTATATAAGTTATTGATTTGAGTAGTCAATATTTACTAAAATGTGACGTCATAATTTACTATTTTCATACAAAAAAGCTTTTTTGACATTTCATAAAAAGTTGCTGATTTGACTAGTTGGAAAGTAGCCAATTACCGAACGGCCAAATGCCGACATTCCGCGAAATGAGCAACCAAAACCCGACGTCATAATTTAATTTTTTTAAACTGCCTCCGTGGTCTAGTGGTCTGAGCCATGGGCTCACGATCCGGAGGTCCTGGGTTCGATTCCCAGGGGGGAACACAAAGTTGATATTTGTCTATTTATCACTTTGTGAGATTTTCCCCAGTTTGGTTAGGACAATGCAGGCTGAATCCACCTAATTGTCTGGAAGAAAACGGATTCCGTGCTTCGGAGGGCACGTTAAGCCATCGGTCCCGGTCACTGTTTCTAATAGTGGTCGTTACTGGTCGATGTTGCTCCACGTCCGTAGGAACTACCTTAAAAACCCTACACGTGACCCCGGGCGTCGGTGCTAAGTAAGAGTGCAACAAAAACCGGCTGCTGCACCTGTCCTCTGGACCTCGCAGCAAATAATGCCATACGATAAATATATTTAATAATAATTAAATTTTTTGACTTTCCCATACAAATTGACCACCTTAATTAATTTGTATGGAAAAGCCATATTTTTTCATTTTCTGAGAGAATTTCCTGGTGATAGTTGTTCAGTTTCGTTTACGGAGCAACCCCCAACCCCCAAAGCAAAGCAAGAGAAGCTGGCCCTTACACCCGGTATAAACCGTTAGTTATAAAAACGGGGTCAAAGGTCTAGAAACGTGCTAAAATAAAACTTTTAGTTATTTTAATATTAGAAAACATTTTAAGATTAAAAAGAAGATGCTACGCCCTTGCTACGCCGTAGTATCGTAGCTGTAGCAGAAGTGTAGCATGTACCTTACCTACAATAAAATTTGGCTGTTTTGCCTAAAAATCAGACAAGTTCTTGAGATGTACTTATCAGTATAGAGAATCCAAATAGATGTATGGAAATATACAGAGTGGAATTTATACCGGGTGTAAGGGACACTGAACAACTTTCACCAGCAAATTCTTTCAGAAAAAGAAAAAAAAATGTAAATTATCTGATCGAGATGTTCATTTTGTATGGGAAAGTTAATAATATTTTTCATTAACTGGAAGAATTTTCTGGTGAAAGTTGTTCAGTTTCGTTGAATGAGCAACCTTTATCACTACACCCGGTAAATTAATACAAATACAAATCATTCAATTTTTTCAATAAGTAAACGGTGTCCCAATAAGAACGCAATTTTCAATTTTGAAATAAAAATATACATATTTTTGAGATATTTTTGAATTTTTATTGGATTAATTAATATGATTGGATTAGATAAAGAACAAACATTCCCATTTTGTATGGAATAAAAAATCGGGCAAAAAGAAATCCTACGGCTATTTATTGTATTAAATACAGAATAGAAATGTCTTGAAATACTGGAAAAGGAAACATTACTTTATTTTTAAAAAGAAGCACAATAGCACAAAAAACATAAAACATGTACAACTTTTTCACTGGCGCTTCAATGGCGTCAAATGTTGTAAAGAATCTAAAATATAGACAATGTGAGCCAATTAAAATTAAAAGCCGTCCCTTTGTTTCGTGCAAAGTTTTGTGTGATGAAAAATGACAGATAGTGCTATCGATTCGTGGAGTGCATCACAACTTACTTCTTCTGTTGTTCTTAACTTGTTCTGTTCAAAACTGTTGCCGTCGCTTTCTTTTCTCTCAGGATAGACAATAACAGTTGACCATTTTAGTCAAGATTAATAGATTTTGTGCGCATACGAATCGATACCATTGTCTTATTTTAGTTAACTTATAGCCCTCGGGCCCGATTCGTAACCATCCCGACTTAACTAAATCTCAACTAAAATTATTACCGTCCCGTTCTTTTCTCTCATGATAGAAAGTGACAGGTATGGACTTATATTAGTTAAGTCGCGTATTTTGCAACACGAATAGCTGCCAATGTTATATTAGAAAAAAATTACTTAAAAGTATTTCGACTGTGACTATAGGTACATATACCTACAATATCTTCGCATGCTTAAGAACAGAGAAACATGCAAGAAATAAAGGAATGAAACAGAAAATCATGCATCAAGGAATTAGTGCAATAAGAATAATATGACTATAAAAAAAAAATACAATAGTAGGAAAGGAACCTGGATAACATTATAATGCCCATGTAAGGTCTACCTATTTATGGAAGTGGACAAAACTTTGTAAATTAAGATTCTATTAATTTTGTTGGACTAAAAACGTTTGTGCAATCCCTAAAATATCTTACGAAAATAATTGAAATACCACAGATCAATGTTACGTTAATAAATAAGTAAAATATTCCAGAATAAATTCACATCATATATCGCCGTCAATCTATTCCCAAAAGTTAATTATTTTTGTGTAGAAATTCCACGCTCTCCTGTAGAGATAATTTATTATGGTATGTTGATGTGATCCAAGTGGAACTCAAGTTATAATCTTAACTGATTAACTGCTCTTGAAATAATTAAGACTATTCTGGCATTGTTTAAGTAAAGTTTTTTTAATGTTATAGTTATACCACAGTATAATTCAATAGTCTGACGTTCTGACGTCAGAACGTCAGACCTACAGCGGCAACTAAGCAATACGGCCCACCTGATCATATTGATATTGTCACAGGACAATATTTAAGTTTAGCTTTCGACCATTATTTTATCTGATCTCGTGAGTCCATTGTCCATACAAATGTTTTTGTTTTCGGAGATAAATTAAATACAAACAAGGATAGATGTTACGACATTTTTGGCCATAGGAAATTGCTAATTAAATCGGAATCAACCAAATTATACTGGAGGGAGATGTAATGGAGGTCTAATGATGTAAGGGAGGGTTTTAGTGTAACCCTCAAAACTTGTCAGACGTGGCTGAACCGTTTTTGCTCTGCCTACCCCATTAGAGATAAGGGCGTGATTTTATGTAGGTATGTATGTATTTTATAATAGTTTTTGCAGAGTGTTGGTACGATGGTGATATTATGATCACACTCGCTTAAAAAAAATATAAGATGACGCCTGAAAGATGAAAATCATCTACATCTTTTTATTTTATTTATAATTTAAATATGATTCTAGATAATTTAAATAAAACGATTCAGCTACAATTTGAGTACTAAGTGTAATATTCTCAAATTGTGTCAACACGAGAGAATCACGTGCTTATGTTGCTCTATAAATTCAGGAATTTCCAAAGTTACGCGAGGTCACAATGTCGACGGCCTCCCGTTCCTCTGTAGGTACACCTATACATAGTAAGAAACGAACAGGAGGAAAGAAAAGGAAAAGGCCGGGAAGGGCTGGATCCCATCGGATATCGGTTAGCGGCGGAATGTCGGCCCAGGAAGCGATTTGGGCGCTATCTTAATCGTCCAGCGTTTAAGCATATTTACGTAGCAATAAGTTATTAGGAGGCTAATTACAGGCGCGAAACCACCTGTCCGCTATCATTCTGTACATAGGCCTTCGCATATACTTCCGTGCGTCTTACGCGCGGGCCCTCCCCCACCGTGCGATTGGTCGTCGGGTGGTGTGCGCGCGCAGCGGCCCTCCTCGCTCCTGGTGTGAGACGCGGAGACTTCGCGCCGCGACTCGAGCTTCCTCCGGAGTCTCCGCGTCTCACTACAGGCGCCGAGGCAGCCGCCGTCGCTCGCAGCGCCGCACTACCACACCGGGAACGCGATACGAACTTACAAACATCATTGTTCTATTCAAACTTAGTAAAACTATTCCAGAGTAATTTTCGTAGTTGTTTAATTTGATTTCGGACTGAATTTGTTAGGTATAGAGTTATTAAAAAAACTTTAAAAGTTTTTAGTTTGTTTGTTTGGGGGCGTTGTGGACTGCAAAGATTAGTCAAGTGGGTG
The DNA here is from genome assembly GCA_029255725.1 of Scrobipalpa atriplicella. NCBI lineage: Eukaryota > Metazoa > Arthropoda > Insecta > Lepidoptera > Gelechiidae > Scrobipalpa > Scrobipalpa atriplicella. The sequence continues at coordinate 11,000 of JARACY010001817.1, forward strand.
ATGTGATGGGTCTGCATGGGCGCTCGGTGCGTGGCGGGTGGGTGGCAGCAGGGCGCGGGCAGGAGCGCGCGCGCTGGTGGCCGCAGGCTGCGCGTGGGCATGCGCGCTGCTCGCCGCTGCACACGCGCACCCCGATGTCGACACCTCCACCGGACACGGGGATAATACACTCACCAATTCAGGTAGGATTCGGAACATGCTTTTAGTCGACATTTTAGGAAGTCGACAAAATGGTCCTAAAGGCTTTTTCATTCCATAAAAACATGCATATCAACTGCAGCTCTGCATTCCAAAATTAACTATGATAATGCGGAGTTGATAAACGTAATGAATTTTAAACTATCCTGTGGTAAGTTATGATAAGGTTACGTTCATAAACATGAGTAGGTATAATCGCACATAAATCAGGCACACATTTTTTAAGTGGTTAATTTTCGGTGTCTTTAAAAATATTGACCAATTGAATGACCAAAAACATAGACGATAGATGTTTCCGAATAGTTAAATAATTCTGTCACATAACATAAAAAAATGTTTGCATAAATTTGCCGTCGGTCGCAAAAAAATGAGAGGTATTTAGTACATAATTAATTATTACGATAAGGTAAGAGATAAGTAATTATTTATTATAATCCCCTTTAATTTAATAGGAGCATTTTATTGTTTTCTTATTGCAAGCTAAATAAAATATAGGCAGTATAGGCACGCAATAAGAAAGTGAGTAAGTAATCAATTCGATTTTTTTTAATGTTCCTTAACATTCAAACCCATGTTACAATACTAAGCTGCGTTTTAAATCTCTAAAATTGTTCAATTGGTTAGTAAAACCCCGACCCTACCACATAACATAAACTGTCTTATATAACTGCAGCTCTGAATTAGAAGTAATTCCGCATCCGCTGTGTTCTATTGAGAAGGGAATTGGGTTAAGCGCAGAATGTGAGTGTCAAGTAATTAAACTAGAGACAGATTTTAATTAAAACATTCCACATCGGGCGGCAGTCGGCAGCAGAACCGTCTGCGGTTTGCGGTCGAATTATCATTCCATTATTTTATTTAAGACGTGGCCGGCGGTCGTGTGGGCGGTGACGAAATAGAACAACACCTACTTACTTATGTGCGTAATCAGAGAAGCCTTATCGTGATCTATTGGCGAAAAAATATTGCTGACAAGATAGTAACTTAGTATTTTTTTTTTGTTGAAAAATGCTCTCCGTTAGTAGAGGACGGATACTTGTGCTGCTTAAAGGCGCCCGAAATTAAAAGCAAAACATATGTTAATCATAAAATATGTATAAAAAGTAATTTAGTGTTTTTTTTTGTAAATTACAATGGCCTCGATTCACGCCGTCCAGTTACTAATTCTAATTCTTAGTAGCGCTGGTCACTTTCTTATATTTTGACATTAAGAACGGATAGCAACTAAACACTATGACTTTGACATTCCTAATCTGACATTCTAATTGCTTAAAATTTGACATTAGATTGCTTATTTAACGTTAAATAAGGAACATGCTCTATGTTCGGTTCTTATATTCAATTAGCAGCTTATGTCAAATTAGGAACGTCAAACACATGTGTTTATTTGCTATCCTGTTCTTATGTCAAAGTAAAGAAAGTGACAGCGCTATCTTAAAATTAGTTAACAATGGGGCGGCCAGAATCGAGGGCAATGGCGCTAATTTAGGACGCAGCTACTAATTCTTAACTTTGAAAATAAGAACAGAATAGCAAATAAACACATGACATTGACATTCCTAATCTGACATTAGACTGCTTAAATGACGTAAAATTTGTGAGCATGCTTTATGATCATTCCTTATTTTAAAAGCGCCGTACGTCAGATTAGGAATGTCCAAAGTCACATGTTTGTTTGCTATCCTGTTCTTATGTCAAAGTTAAGGAAGTGACAGCGGCTACTAAGAATTAGAATTAGGAATAGTGCGTCCTGAATTAGCACCTCAAACCTAATGAAAAGTTTTAGAATAGACTATGTACCTAGTTTATTTTTCAGACAACATAGGTTTAATTAGCTGTTATCTTAATATCTTATTAAAAGGCTATTAAAATGTCAACTGTTATAATTGGCCATTAGTGTTTAATTTCAATATTTTATTATACTAATACTTAGGTACCTCATTTATGACAAGTGAGATAATTCAATAGGAATAACAGCATTTTGGACCATAGTAATTATAATAACATGTATTTAAAAATCAAATACGAACATATGAATGGTAGGGACTATGAACTTAACTTAAAAATAAATACATTTCTTGAAATAAATATGGAAATGAAGTGAAGGAGTGTTAATGGAAATGAATTGTAAAATTATAAATAGTTGGTTGGACAAAATAAAATTTGAGACGATTTGTCATAATTATGATTTGTGATTTTGTATGTCAAATCAAAATAACGAAACATTTGAACTGTTTTGACATACAAATCATATGACAAACCGGCTCAAATTATGTCTTCAACCCATGTCTTCAAATTTATTTTATTTTATTTTATTATTTTATTTATTTCAACAAATATATCGTTATTACAGGCATGCCCAAGGCAACTATATACGCAATCAAATTATAATTTACAAAAAAACGACAGAGTTATTTTTGTGAATTCCGTCAACGAACACGTGTAAATATCCAATTCTGGGTTCTCCTGAGAGATAGAATTAATCGCACGTACTGCTCGAGCGACCGGCGAGTAAGCACCAAGATTGGTGCGAGCAAGAGGTGTTGCGAGCACGCGTGGGGTCCTTCTGGAACCTTGAGCGTTGTTAGGTTATACTTCAAAGTTTTCAGTTAATAGTCATTGCCATCCTAGCAAAATTCTTCGGTATGTTTTAAACCTATTATTTTTAAAAATGAGAATCGGAAACGCTTTGACTGATTAGTTGTCGGTGTTCCGTGCATTTTTAAGTGCTGTTGTTTTAGTTCTCTCGGGCATTCTGAAGATGTCAGCAAAAGGGATTCGATAGTTACAGTGTATTGTAATTTAGGCGGTGAGCTGACAACTTGTCACTACAGCGATACACATTACGATCTGAAATTGCCCTCAATATTTGTCAGAAGTGGCGAATTTACTAGGAGTCTTACGTTCTGCCTACCCCATCCCATAAGGGATAAAGGCGTGACTCTATGTATGTATATTGTGTTATTATAATATAAGTACTAATTCATGCAGTTTGGGCTGACTATTCTTTAACATTTTTTGTAATATTTGAAAAAATGTAGAGTTTAAGAATTGCAATGAAGATTCTGACTGTTCAATCCCGATGCCACATCTGGAATTCTGTACTTAAGGACTATTATTTCAAATTGACGCATTGGAGGTGAGGATTTTGAACTTCCCAAATTAAAAAAGTTGTCTACCTTAAACTTAAAAATTGTAATGTGAAGGAAGATTACGATTTTTCGAGCAGCCCTAACCGCCGTTATTAGCAATAATTTTGATGGTAACCGCAGTTTTTAAAAGTGGCGCTATATCTGTGGATGAAGGTTCTTATACCATACAATACAATAATTCTTTATTTGCATAATATATCTTAAGGTACTACAATACAGAATCACATTATATTATATTATGAACCCATTTCATCACAATCCTGCTAGATATATACGGGGTAGTTTTGATGGTCGGTTTTGAGTTATTGATGTTTCCATTCTATCATCTACACAGGTAACAAAATACACAAAAAAAACGACAATAAGGTCCCTTTCCATAGAGAACGTCACAGAACAAGTGTTAATTCGTTTTTGATAATTCCACCCCCGAAGGGGTGAAAAGGGGGATTAATTTTTTTAAGTATGTTTTTTAAGTTAGGCCCCTCCAATTTTGTATTTAGGCTAATGACAAAAAAATAATGGACAGCGTTTCAGCGTTTTTTATAAATCCATCCCGAAAATAGTAAAAAGGGGAAGTTTGTTGCTTAGGCGGCCATCTTGAAAAATAGCACAGATGGAAAACCGAAATAGAAATATCGAACCTGAACCCCAACGACAACCACATGCAAAATTTCATCCCGATCGGATCAACTATTTTAAATTGGCAGCCATTTTCACCTCCATCCCCCTTTTCACCATGATGGATGAATTTATCGAAAACGCTAAAATATGCGTTCATTATTTTTTAATAATTACATTAGCCTGAATACAAAATAAAAAGTTCTTAACTTAAAAAAATCGGATTAAAGATTAATACTCTTTTCACCCCTTTGGGGGTGGAATTATCAATAACGCTGATACTAGTGTTCACTATTTTTGAATCCTTAGTCTAATCTAAATACAAAATTGGAAAAAAAAAATAAAGCTTTTCCATACAAATTTTCTGATCGAGGTGGTCATTTTGTATGGGAAAGTAAATCCTGTCGTATGTTGTTCAGTTTCGTTGACTGAGCGAGCAACCTCTACCAGTGCGGGAAGCTGTCCATTTACCCCCTATAATAAATGGCAGCCATTATTGATAGGAAACAGCCGCGGAGGAGTTTGATAATATCAAATTCCTAAAGCTATGTAGGTACCTGTACCTGTAATTAGGAAAAAAAAAATGTGCTTTTGTCCAGCGCGTCACCATTTTAAACGATTTGTTCCGGCAATCTGCCCCACTATTAGGCGTGAAAGAGTAACAGACAGACAAACAGACAAAGTTACTTTCACATTTATAATATTATGTTAAGGATCAGGTTCGATGTAAATCTTTGACTGACATTGTACAGGACATGTTAAGTAATTTAGGTAACCTACATTCTGCTCCACATCCAGACGAACATACCTATACATGAACATTACCCAAAATTCCTTCGTTCGCCGTACCAGCAGCGAAAGACGTGTGCAATTTTCGAGAAATGTAACTGGTATTTCGTCCATTATGCAGAAATGTTAAGGCTATCAGATAGCCAGACGTAGTGATGCCCGTAATTTCGCCAGTCATAAATTACGCGTTTAACTGAATTACGCGAGTCGAAAGCATTCCACTTCGGCCGGGCCGGCGACCGGGCCATTTTCATTCCCGGATAGGGCTACCGGGATATGATTATGACGTAACGATGACAACACCGTCATTTGTCATACTGTTCTAATCCTAGGTAGGTAGATACAAAGGTAGGAAGTAAACTACTTTCATTATTTTGGTTTGAAATGTCGTCTGACCATTAGGCTGGTGGTCGAACTTCTACGCGTCTATTGTGTCTTAGCCGCCACTGAGTTCGTAACACACTGGTCATGCACTGCAGATTTTTTTTTCTTATGTACCTATACGTACTAGTGTTATCTTACCTGCCCCATATAGAGGAATATAATTTACTACTGCATACTACGCAGCGTAGCAAGTGCTACGGCGTGGCTACGGCAGTCTACTTTGTGTAGCCACCTTTAAAAAAACAACAATTTAAAAAATAGGAGATGAAAGGAGAAGTTGGAAGCTCTGCATAAGAATGGGATGATGTAGGCTAGATAAAATAAGAAGATGAAATAAGTGTTACATCATATATAATCTCTAATTGGAATCACTACACTACCAAAAATATTTCTACATGGCCTAAGTTTGTAATAACTGCCTACGTGGTCTAGTTGTCTGAGCTATGGGCTCTCGATCCGGAGGTCCTGTGTTCGAATCCCAGGGGGAAAATGCAAAGTTGATATTTGTTACTTATTGATTTTTGAGGTTTTCCCAAGTTTGTTTAGGATATTGCAGGCTGAATCACCTGATTGACCGAAAAGGTTGTCGGGTCCTTGTTCGACTCGAAAACCCCTTAGAATAGAATGAAGTGCAAAGCTATGAAAAGTACATATATTGTAACAAATAGTTACAAACTGTTGAGCTGGCAACCCTGTCCCTGTGCATCTAGCAGCCGCTGATATGTTGGCATTCGACGCACTTCACAAAATGAGCTTTGAATCAATGAAATTTAATTAACGTCTCATTTGTAACGATAACGAGAATGCGTCAGGTGACGAAATTCTTTGAGGTTTAAACATTGTTTTACAATGTACTTTACAATAAAGTGATGGGATGTTTAATTTAATTTAATAATGAAGTATTTAAAACAACACAAATCTCTGGAACATAGCTGGCTGCCTAATCACTGAAAACTTTTCTATGTCTGTAGTTATAATCTAAGTCTATAACGTTATGCATTGAACATCTAGTAGTAGTGGTTAGAACTAAGCGGGTGCAGTGCAATTATTATTCCAAAGACTGTCCTTTCACCGAAGTTTCCCGTTCAGAGCCGATATCCGGAGCACTGTAACGAATTAATCACAATTTCACCTCGGGCCTAATATGAGCCATGATTTCCGGCAGGAACAATGGGTGGTGGCGCACTAGAATCGAAGTTGCTGAAGTTGAATCAGTTCCTACAGTCGGAGTTCCTTTGTTGGAGCAGAGTAATGAAAGCGCTCGCTGATAATAATTTACGAACAGCAGAAGTGTCGCTGTTTAATGGCGAAAATAGGGGTCCGAGGAGCATTCCATCGGGCGGGCGTCGACGGGCGCCGGACGGCGTGGTGCGGCGTGGTGTGGTGCGGCCGTATCGCCGCCCGCGCCGACACCGAACTAAAATAATTATCATCATTGTCCCTGGCCACGGCCAGCGCTTTAATTGTTCATTTACATTTGCAACGATGATACCAGTTCCGAACTATTTCGCTCGGCGTTTATTTTACTCTCGGCGTTCCATTGCCGTGTTATTGTCCGGGGTTAATGGTCTGAAAAATAGAAATGAATTGCAATTTGTATGAAGCTATTACTCGTGTACGTTGGTAAGTTATAGTTACAATTTCATTTGGGAATGTCCGGCAATATATCGTGTGTAAATCTAATTTATTGAATTTACATTTCGCCACTCATTTTATGCGATATATTTGTGGTAAAACGATTTGACGAAATTATACCTAATTATGAAAATAATTTTATTTTGAAACACACTAGCTCTTCACCCATTCTTGATAATTTTTTTTTTTATGTTACTTTTAGTTATTATACTGTGTAAAAATATAAACAATTACTGGTCATATTTGGACTCGTATATAGTAAAGGGCATAATACCCTATAACCAAAATGCATACAAAGTCTTCCTAATACACTATAGATAACGTTTCTTTCACGTGTTTAATTTTAAATAAACGTCTCTCTGTTGATATTAATTGAGAAAACATTATAATTTGTTTAAACAGTCTACAAGTTCTGTTTAAAACGTGCTACAATGTAAATAAGCAACAACACGCCAGTAATTTAAACACAAAGCCGTGAGACATATACCTATATTTGTACATTCGTGGGTCGCGTGAGGGTTGAAGCATCACAAACGGAATTACAAGAGAGCCGTGGACTCCTCCCGCGACATTAATTTGTATCAAGAATTTGTAGAGATTTAGCTTGAGCGGCAGAGAAGTAGTTCGCAGTGTTCATCGCAGCCGGCGAGCGTTAACACTTATTAAAGGGATGCATCCCTGCGACAGATGTAGGGGAGGACCCGCCATTTGCGTAATGTCAGGAATGGTTACACTCGATTTAATAAAACTCCGACATTTCATTCCGAAGAATTTAAGAGTCGATCCGTTTTAAACGCCACAGCAGCATAGCGAGAAAAAACCGTGCGCCGAAACGTGCCTGGAATACATTGCCGAGGCTTGGATTTCTTATCGGTGGCAATTGAGATGAGTACTTATGGCTTTCCGAGTGGCTCGGCTTCGTTTAATTTGTTGTTTCAGCGTGGAATTTTTATTAACGTCTCCCCTCATTTTGCATTTTAGGGACGGCAATGCTATTGGCAAGTCAAGGTGAAGCGAAACTTTTATCTTGTCGACTCTTCCTCTTGCCTTTAAGATATTCTCTCAGAGATAGCTATAACTAAATCAACTTAATCCGGCTGATAGGAGACATCTGTAGCTTTGAGATCTGAGGTCCAGTTTCTCTTTGCAGATTACAAAGAGGCTGTAGAGTCTGCAATAATATTATTTAATTTACTTGGGCTCGGACGAATATCAAATAAATAGGATCAAAGAATCTGTTTTCTATTATTTAAACTATAGTGTTTTTTTACAAACGTTATTTTCTACGAATCGTCATTTTTTTCCACCGATAATTATATTATTCTAGCTCAATTCAAATCAAGCAAAACTCATTCACACTTTCCACGGATTGTGCCAAAAATATAAATAAAGTAATTCCGAAACGACTGCATGAAATTATCGTGTATATTTTACTTGCAAATATAATCACATTATGTCCAAGGGCCGAAGCTGGAAATTAATAGCACGCGTCGATCGAAGCAGAGAGGGGGAACACTCAGCAGATGCTTATCCGCAGACACGAGGCCTCTATCAAGCCAGTCGATCTGGGAATGCCAAATATACTTTATACAAATGTTGCTAATTAGCTAGGTTACTACTGTGCACATAATCGACTCTGATAGCTACAGAAATTATTAATAAAAAACCTAGGCTATCACTAACTCAATACTTGCAAGTTCTGATGTTTGTAAGAGAACAAATCTAATTACGTATGTTTTGAAAACATACAAAAATTTCATTATCTTGTAGATACCTATATAGCATTTCAAAATCAAATTAATACTATCCGATTGTTTACATGTACAGGGTATAAAAAAACGTACCTACTGCGTTCCTTTAAACCGCATGTTCTACTGATAATACCAAACAACTTTCCTAAAGCACAAAAATTTTCGCTCGAAAATAAAAACGTTTTCTGTACAAAGATGCTCTCTACTTATCTGCAATTTCGTATGGACAAGGCAAAATTTTATTTCAAAATAAATTTTTTGTAATTTGGGAAAGTTGTTTGGTATCATCAGTAGAACATGTGGTTCAAAGGAACGCAGTACTTTTTTTTACACCCTGTAGTATGTAGTATCTTTAACGCTATCTATTGTCTGTTATTTTTTTTGATGATTGCAGAAATAATCATTATGATAATATGGATTTGTACCTACTTAGTCTTTTTATGTACGTACGTCGTCGTTGTATTTATAGCCAAGCATAATAAATTATTTGTATCCCTTGATATTAGGTAACCGCTAGTTTACCACAAGAAACGTAATCTGCCGTACAGAGGGCGCACGAGGAGCTTAAAGCCAATATTCTGTATTTGTACTGTGATGCTAACGATCCTTATGAGTTGACATGCGGATGCTGATCTAGACTAGACACAACTGTTAATTTGAGGCTGAGTAGGTAATCAAATCAATAAGGTTGTACTAAAAAGTCTTCATTTTATAAACCCACATTTTATATGCGAATACTTACTCTATTTCTGCGAATTCGTACGACTTATTGATGCTAACGATCCTAATGAGCTGAGAGGCAGATGCTATTCTATAAAACACTAAGAAAACATAACTGATATTACGATACCGTAGATTTGAAGCGACAATGCTATCGATTCGTGGAAAGCACAACATAACTAAATCTTGACTAAAATTAACGCCGTCCTTTTCTGTTCTATCATGATAGAAAAAGACAAGTATATACTTATATTAGTTAAGTCGTGATTTTTGCAACTACGAATTGCTGCCAATACCTAGTCAAAAGCTTTTATACAATTTAAATAAACCCACATTTCACTAGTCTCAGGCGACTTAGCTATGAGGTCGCACGGTTTCGTAAAAAAGAGAGTTTTCAATACAGGAAGCATATAAGGACTTTTTAAAAATATAATTAGAAGATATTTCAATTAATTATAACTGATAGTTTTACAGTGACAATGGTACCGATTCTGTTGGAAACCCAACTTAACTAATTTAAGTTTAGTGCTGTCGCTTTCTAAACTTTAAATAAAATAGAGACAGAAATACAACAGCTGAATATAAACCTGTCAAACTGACGTTACTCGCTTTAAATAAGCCGAGACCATAGAGTATGTCATCTTATTTAAGGCGAGTAATGTCAGTTTGACAGATTTATAATCAGCTGTTGTATTTCTGTCTCTATTTTAATTAAATATTAGAAACTTTAGAAAGTGACAACACTAAACTTAAATTAGTTAAGTTGGGTTTCCAGCAGAATCGGTACCATTACCTATATTAAAGACTCTGTTATTTATAGAATAGAATAGAAAAATCTTTATTTGTCACCAGTCAATTAAACATAAATTTTACAATTATTAAAACTTAAAACTTAACCTAAGGCGACAAAAAGGTATTTAATATTTACGTAATATTTGTTTTACAAATAACTTTTACAAGCGCATTGCATATGAATTACACACGAAAGAAGAATATTCTGTCGCTCACATCACGTGACAAATTAGCGTCAATGTCTGCACGACAAGTAATGCAGTTACACATTCCAGTAAGGGGGATCCGGACAGTCATTCATTATTGCAAATAACAGTAACATGTGGCGTGGAAATGTGACTAAACGAAATTATAGTAACGATCGATTGTAAACGGTTTTGTAGGCCGACTTTGTCGCTACTCCTAATCATGAAGTTAAGAAATAATAAAAAATTATATACCGAAAACTGTAAGAAGTTGCTTGGTCAACGAAACTGTACAACTTCCGCAAATAAATTCTTTGAGAAAATAAAAACAAAGTGACTGCCACATACAAATAATCTAGTTTGCTCCCACGATGTCATCGGACCAGGACCATCAGGCCACTAGTCTGCCCATTGGACTTGTCGATTCTCATGGATACCACTCCGTGACAGCTTTAGTTTACCGTCCATCAAGCCATCTGAGAAATTGGAAGCTCAAAAAAAAAAATATTCTGATGCCACGAACAAGATTATTGTAGCTCGTCTACTCAGACCCCAACAGAAACCGTACCGTGGAGATTAGGCCCTCCGCAAAATCTTTACCGGCCAAAACTGGAGTCCCGGGGGCTCCGCGCCTTTTAATTTGCGAACATTAGGGGTGAGCGCCGCGCCCCATGCCGCCACGCCACCGTCTTTATAAAATTTTAAATTAGTTCTTGTGTGCTGCATCTATTTTTTTGATCAATTTTGTATGCACTTGTGGCAAGAAATTAATTATGTATTTCTTAAATATTTAATACAGTTTGCTTTACTGAAATTTAACAAACAGTACTGTTGAATAATTAATTTTTACTATTTTGGTATTTGGAAATAAATAGGTATATTATGCGAATATGAGCTCCAAAATTTTCTATCGCGTTGATTGCAATGTAAAACTGGTTCACAATCTATTTCTATAGTTTTTTTTATGGTTGTCGATCAATCCGCCCAAGAAACTTTTTTTTTCGATAACTCTCATATATGTTTTTAGATTTCTCAGTGATTAGATTACCGTAACATATTATTTCGAAGCATAAACTCGGTCGGTAGTAACAAATTTTAACTGTACTCTAACTAGCAAGTGTGGTTGAAAGGAACCCGTGACTGAGGGTGTTTAGATGTACACAATAATAATTGATCATTTTGACCATAAAGGTAAATTAATATCGCAAGAATGACTTAACAAAAATTTTGACAGTTAAATGAATTTATTCTCTGTGTATAATTTTCTGTGACTGTAATAAAAAAATGTTCTATCCAAGCAATAAATGTGATATGCGAATAATTTTTTTTTTTATTGACAAGTGAAAATAAATATAATTTCAAACGAGGTTTTAGTAACCCTGACCATGCTAAACATCGTTTTAGATAATGATAAAAAAAAAACTGCTCGCTCCCAAAATTCGTGTGGGCAACTCTGAGACGCGACCGAGTAGAGCTTCGATAACACTACTCGTGTTCGTCCCCCTGTACCCCTATACGCCCCTGTCGAATTTTTAATCGCGCCCGATGTCGTTTGTGCGCGCGAGCCCCCTGTACCACCGTACTGCCGCCGGCGGCGCCACCCCACGTGGATTTAAAATTCATATCAAAGATAACTCTCTCCTCCACTGTTCACTATCGTAACCAAATCTCAGTGTTGCCACTGGCGCTGGCAATGTTGAGACAGTAATTCACGATTGCCATTTGTTTTGTCTAGGACTCGTTGCTCGTTGCTCATATGTTGCATGTGTTTGTACAGCTAGCTAAAGTTGTCTTGGAAGTTTAAAGTACCTAATGTAATATTATGATGATATAAAATTTTTGGTTTCATATGGTCACTAAGGCCCGTATTTATAATCAGCTCTCAAGAGTGACAGCGAGTTTGAGTTCGTATAAGAAATGTCATTTCAGTACAAAACGACCTGTCAAATCCATACTTAATATTGCTCTCAATCTTGAGATCGCTTTATAAATACGAGCCTAAGGTACCTACATGCTTTCTTGTGAGATAAATAAACAAAAATTGTACACAACGTGTTAATGTTAAATCAACTGATACATTTCCTATTACCATGATATTGTAATCATCGGCCAGCTGAGGGTTCGATTAACTTTGGTTACGCTTTGTTCGACGCGCGCGACCATGTCGTAATAAGATGTGGGCGAATCTAATCATAAATCAGTTTGCGGTCGAAAAAACGTCGATATCGTTATTGGTAAGAGCGCGCGCCCCTGTATAACGAGAAGGCGATGCGAGTCCGTAATGTTTATTTGATACATGTAATCGCAACATGATGTATGGGTGCGATCGCCGATGGCCGCGGTCGCTCGCGTCGCGCGCGCGGGTGCGGTGGTGCGGGTGCGGGCCTACGCGACGTACGCAAGGTTTATGATGATTATTCGCTCACAATGATGATTTATTAGGGGATTAGGCAGGCACACGGTCCATTTTGCGGGGAGATTGGCTTTATTTATATTATAATACCGTCCTCACATTAAATCAGAAAGAAATCGGCTTTGTAGAATATAAATTGCCATTATTTGTTAAATGTTTGTGGGTGTCGTGTTTACAAAATGAATTGATAAAAAAGGCGGCGTTGATTATGGTATTAGATTAATGTTTTTATCACATTCGTATTTTATGTCGCTTTTTATGGGGTGTTAAAAAGAAAATTACTAATTTTGTAACCAAAGTTTGGGTTAAAAGTTTGCTAAGTTCGCCATTTGGATCTTATGGTTAGATAACGATGGAACTTAAGTAATTTTGGGTTACACTCTTAAGGGAAGTATCCAATTTAATATTATACCTTTCTAAGATTTAAGAATTTAATATTGGCAGCAGCTTGTTTGAATGGACGGATGATGCTTTTTCGTTACCATAAATTAAGGCGAAGATAATCAAATAAATTGTAATTTGATAAAAAAATTGTGCGAAGAAGTGATGGAATTTTCTTATATTTTTGGGCTACGACCGTAAATAATAATAAAAAGGCGGTCCTGCGGCGGTACAAGACAAAGCTTATCAAATTATAATTTCAAATGATCCTGGCTGCAGGCGACTTTATGACACAACAATGTAATTTAAAGCAAGACTTAATTCGCTTACTTACCAACTTCTTATATAATTACAACTTTAGGCTTGTTGACTTGCAGCGTATTTATAAAGAAAGTACCAAAGTAGTGAGCATATCTTGGAACAGCTTTTAAGTAGCGTAACTAATCTACTTATTTTAGTTCCATTTCCATCAATGATTAGATTAAACATTTTTATTTTTATGCAAAAACACTTTCACTTTTTTAATAAAAACTACATAACTCTCCCACACAATCAAATAATACATAACTTGTAACTTTTGACCAAGAATAACAAAGAAGCTATTTTAAATTACTTTATATAAGTTTGTTTCTCTGAATCGCAACGTTGAGGGAAAATTTTTGGAATTTACTTTAAAGCATTTCTTGGAACGAAGCTTCCGACGTTGCCGGGAGTTAGACGGCCACGAATGCAAAAAGTAAAATAAGTACAAGCGAACCACGAATCTGGTCGCCAACGAATAGACGAGTGCCTCACCTAGCGATCTTCCCGCTCGCACCGCGCGCCGCGTACGTACGTAGGGACGTCCCTACTCTACACACTCAATTACACATTCACATTCCGGTTTCTTTGACTGCGAGCAAGCAATCGTCCACATAAAAATATGTCTTTTGAGACAAGAACATTAAATCACACAAAATTTTAGCATATTCAAAATGTAAAGAGAATTATTAGGATTCCACAATTTGCTCTACAATATTTCAATACCAAAGAATCGAGGGGATGAAATTATGAACCCCTCTTCTCCAAATTAAAAGGAACACTCAAAGAGTCCTCAAGATCGGTCGGAAAAGTGCAATCCCGGGTAATATAACGCCCCGCAGCGACCATCGATTCAAAAGAACGACAAGTAGAAAGTTTCCCGCCAAAGACATGAAATCATAGAGCGATTTCTTTTACGACTTCGGTTTCAACTTCATAGCGATGAATTATGCAGAGAGGAGAGAGATTTCCCGCGATAAAACTCGAAGCACCCAAGGGTGTTCTAAAAAGTGTTCGGATATGATGATAACACCTTTTTACTTGTGTAGACTCCGTTCAGAATTGAACCTAAAAATGTTCACCTTATTGTCATTACCTACATAAATCGTACCTACGTGTAAAAATGACATTCAAAAATTTCAAGTTCCATGGACCAGTTTGTTTGAACTAATTTATAAATAACAAGGAGTTCGTTACTGTTAAGTTCAGTAAGACAGTATGTTGAGATGCGGAACAAGTGCGGAAGCAATAGGTCGTCAGTCGGCAGCGCTGCATGTGGTTCGGCCGCGGCAGGCTGAGTGCGGCGCGGCGCGGTGCGGTGCTGCGCGGTGCGGCGCGGTGGGCCAGCCGCAGTCGCCAGACGCAGCGAGCGGGGTGCGCCGCACGCGGCCTGAATATCTAATTGACTAATATTAGTTGCTGCGAGGGGAACTTCCTTAGAGGTGAGCACAAACTTGAGACAAAGAACACGTACGGTTTTACAAGGGCTACTTTTTAACTTTTAATATCAGAACTTCACTCAATCCTCGCAACCGCTGCTGCCGACCCGTCTATATTGCTAAACTTTAAAGTTTTTAATCATTTAAGCACAGGTGAGTTATCGTGGATAGTTCTGCTTTTGCTTGGTAATATCATTGAACTATTTTGCTTGTCTGTTTTGCCATTGAAACGCGTACTTGCCTCTACAATAGAACAAATTGAATCGGATATTGTGACCGATGTGAAAATAGTGGGTTTCCTTCTCGGCCGCCGGCATAAGTGCACTCAGCGCTCCACATGGACCCTACTTGCAGTCGAGGAGTGGCGTAGGTTCCAAATGAAATAAATTCCATTAACGTAATTGATAAAGCGAGTGACCGAGGCCGAGACACATACTGTACGCGAGTCATACGCTGCCTCCAGATGGCTCCAGTTTACAACTAACTAGAAGTATAGGTACCAAAATACCAGATTTCTCCTAAAATGCTGTAAGTCTGACACTTTTAACAAGACATTTAAGCAGCAAAAGGTGACGCATATTCCCTCAACACAGTTTCGGCCTACATTGTTATGCTAATCTTCATAATTCCTCGGTGGGAGAAGTTTTGAAGTTGATTTTATGAAAAAAGACTGCAATTTGGACGTAATTTGTCTCGACATCAAATGGTTACGTGAGCAAAACATAAATCATGCAAAAGTTGAGTTTTTATTTACATGAACGAACATACCTACTTGGCATGAACAACTAACTAACTAGTTAGTAAAATTGCAGAGAGCGAGGGCGAACAATTAATTTAATCGTTGGCAGTTTACAAGACACAATCTTGCTAATAAAATTGAACGAGGTAATTATAAACTCTGCAATCTGCGAGCGTTGTTCTCTACACTATCCTGACAGTTTTGTGAAGCTCCTGACTTGTTCAAATTAACGAAGGAAACTTTTCGATCAAGTCCGTCTACCTGACAACACAAAGTAAACTCCGCGCCTTTGCAACTTATCCATTAACTTGAGTAGAATCTGTAGACAGCACGGAGAGAATAGTGCCTCCATCGCGTCGCTAGTTCGAACGTTAAGCGAAATTTATGATATTAGATTGATATCTACCGTTGTTTTGGTTCGGTGAGATTGAAAATAAAAGGATTTTATGCGTCGAGTCGGTAACGTGCAATTTATCATGTGGTGTGTTGAAAGGAATGCGAGTTCGCGACACTGCGCGTAAACTGACGAGTCACCCTCTGACAATATACTGCTGTAACATATGTACGCCACGATCGCAGGGAGCATGTAGAATACATCCATTATGTTAACATAATATGTAAATATATGACACTTATTTAAAAGAACAAGTAGCTTGTTTTAAACTCTACTGCCGCGGGGAGAGGTTATTCTTCATTACGCGACAGAGCGTTAAGTTGTCTAGAACTAAGAGAGTCGCAGAGCAATCTCCATGAAATCTTCATTATTTTAAGAAACTTCCAACAATTTCCTTTTGACTTCGGGGCTTAAGATTAAAAATTATTTCCTGGATTTTTACTTCCTTAAAATCTGCAAAACGTAGTCGACGACCGCTTTATTATTTATGACAAGGAACACGAAACTCATCTCGAGTTATAAACTTCTTGGAATTTGTCGTGAAGTAATACAGAGCTATTATTATGATGTCCCCGCAAAAAATATTCGTTCGGACGGCGGCGGGGGGCAGGGGTCATGAGGGGCGAGGGCGTGGGCCAAATATACTCGGGCGGAGTAGTGCACGAGGGACAGACGTCTCGTGACGGCTTTGTGTCGGCCGTCTCGCCCGACTCCTCCGAAATGTTTATAAAATTGCGCCATGCAGGACAACTCCGCTTCCGACAACTTCCACCGATGTCAAGCTCAAATGATATGCCGCCTGGAACATGTTTGAAAACCTATTAAAAGTTTATTTTCTCTGAGGTAATGCTGAGAAATATGGAAAAAAAGTTTTCGTATACAACAATTCAAAGTACTATATTCACACGCTTGAATATATTTTTATTTACAGAGAATAGCATTATTATAACAACATAACATCTTGCGTACGTGTACATGTTACGTAAAATAACTGAGGGTTTTGAAATTCGCTCTTTATTACCCGTCGATTCTTTTACGACTATTTGACAACCGTAAAATTTTATACCGCGCTTATACGATAAAATGCCGCGCATCGCTGTTACACATAACCGCGAGTTTATTTGGGTCTTCAAAGAATTCGTTTGACTTAATGGAAATGCCTTGAGTGAACTTGGCTCGCGATGTTTGCTAGCATATTAGAAACGCAAACAAAAGACAGTTTTTCAGGCACTAAAAAAATGTTTGACAATCAGTCATTTTAGTTCCTTTGACTAAGCGCGATAGTGGGCATCTCGCTACGAAATCCTAGATACGTCATATTAAACCAATAAAATCCTGTTTTGTCACAATTCAATGTGTAATTATTGCAACAAGAAACAGGGAACGGAAACAGATCGTTTCATAATGTATGAAGTGCGCTGCAGCTCCGCAACGCGCCGCCGCGGTGAACTCGCTTTGAGCCACTCTTATAAACTTCACCAAGTTTCACTTGAAGAATTACAAAGGTTATTATTACGAAGTCCGCCACAAAAAACCGGGGGACGAGGGTTGTTTTGCCAACTTGTCGAGGGGCGATACCGGACGCTCTTGCTCTCCTCCCTAACAATTTAAAATCTGAACTTGAAAAATTAAAGCATTCCTTTTATCTAGTTAGTTGGAGCGATTTCCGAGGCGAGTAGTAGAAAAGTGGGAAAATAGAATACCTACAAAAGGAATATGGCTTAAATGGTAGACGGCAATAAAAAAGTTTTTGTGATGTTTTTGTTCCAAACCACTTAACAAGCTTGGCGCACGTAGACATGTTTGTGTCTTGCTTGCATTATGACACCGTGTTGCTATGAGATTTAGAGGGGGCGAAGTGCGGAGACGCGGCGGCGCCAGACGTTGCCTACTTTGTCATAACTACACTGTAGTAACCAGCGTGTTACCTTTTGTCGTTCGTGCGGAAATGAATCGATCACTCGTAGTAGTGACTGGGTTACGAGGTGGGTTACGATTCTAATGCCGCTATTTACGTAAGGGATTTATAGAAGATGTTGACGACTCAGCTACAACTTTGATTATTGCACAGATTATTGGTAAAGTTACAAGTCAGCTGTAAGTGGATAAGTATATCCAAATAATAAGGCTTCTGAATTTTCAAATAAAAGTTTTAGTACATCCGATTCGAAAAACCCACTCGATGAGAAGAAGTAGAGATATTCATACAGACACATAAATATAAAAGTACTCCATTAGAAATGTTGATAAATTGTTATAAATTTAAAAAATGTTAAAAAATTAGAAATGTTGATAATAATTTTATTAGTAATATACTCGTATTTGCAAACATACAGGTATATCTTTCATATTCATTGCCAATGGACATGGACAAGCCAGGTAAGTGAAAATAGCTATTTAAACCGATAAAAGGCTTGCCGATAGAAGGCTTGCTCGTAGCGTCGTAGCCCGTAGCCGCTACGCCGCCGCTACGACAATGTCGCAGTAGAATGAAATGCTCAGTAGAAGAACTTCGGGAAAGTCCGTAATAATTTTGCAACCTTATGTTTCTTAAGTTTCTTTATAAAATGTTATTGTTTAAAATTAGCTAATGCAACTAATGAAATATTTCTTTTATCGTTTCATGAAAAAGTATGATGCTATTAAATTATGTAAAGTTAATAAGTAACTATTGATGGTCAAGTCAGCTTTAAGCTTGAAACCCGGAAAATATAACCACAATGGGCGCTTTTCCACTAGACGGCACGGCAACGGCACGTCACCGGCACGGCGATGATCACGTGACAATACCTATGGGAATCGATGACATGCCGTGCCGGTGCCGTGCTGGCAAGTGGAAAAGCGTGTCATACAATTTCATTGATTTTCATACATTATGTCATCTACGATACCGTCAACGGTACCGTGCCGTCGCCGTTGCCGGTGCCGTGCTGTCTAGTGGAAAAGCGCCCAATAAATAAATATAACCACATAACCTTATTAGATTTTTATCATTTTTACTACAAAATTTTCATGATTACATTGCTATTAAGATTGATTCGTATAAATGGCCTCAACAGCTTTTACTAAAATCAAAACTCATCCAACTTGCTATAAACCCCAACCTCCTCTAACCCCCTGTTCTCATTATTGGAGACCTCTTGAAGTGGGGTTGCTTGTTGTCATAAAGTTAACTTGTTCTAAGTGTCTTCTTTATTTGAAAAATAAACTTTTAATAAGCCCCGACGCAACATGCTGCTGCTGGCTGCCGCTTGAGCAAAATTTGTTCTTGTTTGAAGCTACTTATGAGCCAGCTTGTTCCTCGTTACAGCTCGGAATAATAGTTAATAATGATTTGCTTGTGCTTTTTCCTATTTAGCGTCATATTGTGCATGCAAGTATAGTAGAACCTGTGAATAGAACATATGCAAGTTTGTTTTCATGTAATATTTGTTGAAAAATATCAAGAAAACACAGGTTTATCTTGAAACCACTGTAGATGTTTTTAGCTTTAACAACTCTGGATATAAAAGCTCGTTAAAATATCAATATTTTACCTTCCTGAAGAAATCCTTTTAGCTTATCTCAAAGCTAATGCTAAAGCCAAAGTTAATTCTGATATAATGATGAAAAACATGTAGTTTCCTGCTGCGAGCTGAGGAGTAAAGGCTTCCTTCGAATTGAGAAAAATAGAGATGGAGCACGTACAAATTAGGAACTGAACTCACCGCATGGAATATTTTCTTTGAAAAGCTGTAACGAAAATAAACCAAACAACTTTCCTAAAAGAGAAATGTGTTAAAATATTATAAAAAAACACTACCTATCATGTTGCTATATCGATTCTATCGATATGGAAAATTTGATAGTGCTAACGAAAAAAAAAACTTTGTTAGTTGGTTTTATAGGAAGTACCAACTAACTTACGTTTTGTATGCCTTTTAGTGCCTTCATTTTGTATTTCTTTGAATCCCGTATGTACTCTAGTCTAGTGTTCGGAGCTTCGGAGCACGCAGGAAGGCTCGGGCGCGGGAGATGTCTCGTCGTGTAATATACGCTAACGGGCCAGGACAAGACAAATGTGTTTTCTCTCGCAGCTATTAGACGCTCCCAGCTCAGCCCGGATCGCCCCTATCTTGATTGAAAACAAAGCTTTATTATTGCATTTTAAGGCACATTTAGCATTGTTTACATCGACCGTGATTTGGAAAATAAAGTTGTTGGAAACGTGATTGGCCCGTCGCTGTACGACAAGCTACCTATTGACTTGCAGAATGAATCATGTGACGAAACATTTAGACGCCGACTAAAAAACCTTTTATTGGAAAATGCATTTTACTCTGTAACAGAGTATATTAATTGTAATTTTTAATTTAAGTTTAATTTTTAATTAATATATAAATTTCCATTTCCATACTAGTGACATGAATTTTAAATTGTAATTAATATTAATTATTATTGCTTTTTCTTTTATTATTATTTGACATTTTATATTATTTAATATTGTATACTCTTGACGATCACATTACGGATGACATTATTTGTATTGATATATTTTAATTTAATTTTGAAACCTGTAATCGTGAAATAAATGAACTGAACTGAACTGAACTGTTTGCACCAGAGAGAATTGCGTACGGAATAGAAACAACTAAAAGATAACGCTAGCTATAGCTACCTAGGGCATTTGTTTTTATTGGGTCATTGTCAAAATCACATTTTTTAAGAGACATTGAGGTTAAAAACGATTTAATCGTGACAAGAAATGTGTTCAAATAAATTGGATTCAAAGCCCCAATTCATTTGTTGATCGATACCGTCACCACAACCATATAATTCCGTGATAATGATTGATTGATTAGTAGCTTTGATCATAGGTCAAACCAATAGGTCAAACGCTTTTATAAGCTTTTACCCTCTGGTCAAGATGCGAAGACCTCTACGTAAACACATATGACAAGTGGCGAAGGAAACCCGAGGTAACTGCCTGGCTGGCCAGCATTCGAGATTGCTTAATAGATTGATTAGCCGTAGCACGCAGTAGCTTCACTCATAGGTCAAAAACACTTTTATTTGCTTTTACACTCTGGTCAAGAATCAGAGGCCTCTACGTAAACATATATGACAAGTGGCGAAGGGAACTAGAGGTAGCCGAGCTGGCGAGCATTCGAGACAAATTGGATTTGCGCGGACGCCTGCGACGGACCAGTTTGCGCTCCTAACTAGCTGCGACGTGAATGCCGCCGCCGCCGCCTCTCTTGTCTTTACGTTATATTGAACTATCCAAGACGCTCACCTTTAGAGAAATCAAGTGTTCCTTTAAATTGGACACCTTAAGATTTTTTGTCAATACGAATATGTATTCTAAGGAGGAATTTGCCGAACACCTTTATTGATAAAAATATCACAGATTACGTAATTAATTACCTACCTACTTTGTTTCTTGCATGAGAATCTAAATTTACTTAGTTAAAGTTGACATAAAGAAACTAAGCTTCAAAATAAGACATATGATACTGCACTGTATTTTCTTTCGTCAACAAAGTTATGTTATGTGGTATCGCGTGGTGATGGTGACTTGCGCTTTATCGAGTGAGAAGTGCGAGATTAATGACATTTTAGCGCGGCAATTACACGCGTCGCTGCGGTGACGCCATTGTTTTATTATTACACCAGCGCTGTCATTCACATATTTCAAAAGCTTTTATTTAGGTCTAGGTATATAGTTTTGACCGAAGGCATTTATTTGTATTTACTTGCCTTAGTCAGGTGTCGGTATCACGCGATGACTTGAACTGTATCAAGTGACAAGTACGAGATATGATAAATGACCTCTCGTGCGGCAGTTACACGCCTCGCTGCGGTGACGTCATTGTTTTATTGTTACAACAGCGCTGCTATCAGCTAGCTATGTTATTGGTTTTCATGACAGAATTTTCATTTATAAATACTTATTTAACACTTTTATTAACATATTAAAGAAAATATTTTTTAAATAAAGTTGCACTTGTTGCATTCTTCGATATAGGTTTATCTTGCGTTGTTGCCGCCAGCGGAGATTGATAGCGAGTAGTCGTGCTGCAATTACACGCGCAATGTGGTGGCGCTGCGGTCGCGGCATGGGTTGTTTAGTTTAGTTTATTTATACACTACACCCACACTATTATTCTCATACCTATTGAAAAAAAGGTATTTGAACATGTTTTGAACCTAAATCGCATTCAATGAAATATAATTTTGAATTATATCGATTTTTTTGTGGAAAAACGAAAGTTACTATAATAATAATATCGAAACTCTCTTTAAAAACACAGATAGATGTGTTAATTCAGGACGCACTATTACTAATTCTAATTCTTAGTAGCGCTGTCACTTTCTTAAATTTGACATAAGAACAGGATAGCAAACAAACACGTGTCTTTGACATTCTTAATTTGACGTACGGCGCTTTAAATAAGGAATGACCATAGAGCGTGCTCACTAATTTTAATTAATTTAAGCAGTCTTATGTCGGATAAGAAATGTCAAACTCACGTATTTGTTTGCTATCCTGTTCTTATGTCAAAGTTAAGAAAGTGACAGCGCTACTAAGAATTAGAATTAGTAACTGGACGGCGTGAATTGAGGCCAGAGTATGAATATGATAAAGTCAATGAAGTACAATGCATTAATAATAAATATTAATATTTACTTGTGAGTAAACTACAAAAAGTAATAGAAAAACAAACTACTGAAGTCAGAGGGGTGCTCTTTTCTCCTTTTTGTGGATTTAACTATCCCTACATGTTTCCACCATCCCTTCACATAATGTATTCATTAAGAATGCAAATTATAAATTTCCCTCTAGTAGCCATGTCCTCATACATATGAAATACTCATTCATAAAATATTCAAAATGGTTTCATGCTTCTTAATTATCTGTGTTTGTACGCCAGAAAGTTCGGGCGTAGCACTTTTTGGTCTTGTTTCTAAGCCCATACGACAGTCGCTGCAAGTGTTTCAACACGCTATGTTACTTTATTATTTCACAAAATTGGTGAAATAAAATGTATAAAAGAGTTGGTCGTAATTTGTAACATTAGAAGTTCTTTATTTTGTATATCTTAAATTCTTGTTACTGATTGTTATTTTAACTATCAAAAAGAAATATTGCCCTCGGAATGTGATTGTTAATAAACAACTAACAAAGTACTAACAGCATCGTCTCCTTGGATGAAATCGTATCTTCACCGTTACAAGAAAACAAGTCTTAAGTGACGCAACTCGCATGAAGGTTGCATTACCGCTGAAAGTTGCACAAACATTCGTTACCGGCGAAACGCTACTTGACGCTACCTACTGACACAACTGAAATAATAGTTTTGCGTAGTACAATTCAAATAAAAAATGATACTATGTATAAATAATTTTGCCTACTCAATACACATTCTTATTATTGTTTGAAGCATTTGATGTCTGAACAAGCTTTTTCTATTAATAGAATGCCAGATTTTTTATTCCATATAAAAAAAAAATATATATAAACGCTTTCTAATTATTCCAACTCATTTTGAAATGTTTTATGCAAAGTTTTTTGTTTTTCGAAGACCGTGGCAGCCTTGTTTGCGTATTACACATTTCATACTCGCATTTGGAATGTAATATAGTGGTTTTATACACACAACGCTACAGCTAGTGGTAATGTGTGGCGCTTAGGAACACTCCCGTTAAGTAAACAGACAAAACTTGGCTTGTTATTGTACTCGTTTGCACTCGCCGCCATCTCGCCCGCTTAGCTGTGAGTTCTGTGAAACGCGCATTTAGACAACATTTGAAAAATTTATTTTATGTTATTATGAGGAACATAACGCGCGTTCTTCACATCATTTTCACATGGTTTTAAATTGTATTTTGTGTGTGTGTTTAAGCTAATTATATCGACATATTTTTTATCAAATCTTTCTTTTCAGGTAAAACTTCCAGTCCTGATCCGTGTCTGTGCTTCCAGCAAGCAAACATCATGTTGGCAAGTATATTTATTGTATTAAATATGATTTCATAATTGTATAGAACTTCTTAAACATCGAAGAAAAAACAACGTAAAATAATAATTAAAGCTACAATTAAAGTCACCATACCCATTCCTGAAGATGTAGATAGATACCTATATGTAACCGAATGTGTTTGTGTTCAATTCTCTCCAGACTATCACAATAATTGTCCAAGCGTATGCCATAGGCGGGTCGCTACGAGCAGTCTACGTGCTACGTAGTATCAGCGTAGCCGTAGCGCTGTCCGTAGCTCGTAGCCGCGTAGCACGTGCCGGCTGCCGCGCGTCAGCTGCGCGACGCAATTACACGCCAAATGACTTACAACTAGCAATCTTGTTTGACTGCCCATTTTGAGCTACAAGTGCGTCCAACGCACATACAACCAGATTGAAACCCAACAAATTTCAGACAAATGTTTTTGGTTTCTATCCCTTTCAATAAACAGTTGTGCGCATCAAAACATACGCTTACCAAATCTGCTAAGAAGCCCATTTCTCCGGTACGTGACTGAATCGAAAGGAATTTGTCCCGCTAAATCCGCGGCCATTTTCTCACATTCGATGGACCAGATAGAGATAGTCCCTTCAAGTGGAAAGCCCTACTAAACCCTTAACACTCAAATTGTGACTTGCGGCTTTCCCTTTTATATTTTTAGACATTTTACGAGTTTAGACAGTGAAGCTTATCAGAAATCGTACACAAAGTCCCAGCTTAAGCTTCCCTCAAAATCTATGTGAAAGTACGTTTTTATTAGAGTTCCTCAGAGATGAAAATGAAAAGCTATGATAATCGTAAAATAAAAGCTCTCAAGCGCGTAGCAATCGATTCGGCAGGTGCACAGATGTTTCATGATTTAATTTGGGACTTAGGGATCGTCGGCATTGAACGTATTGAATGTGCAATCTTTTCATCGCGGGCACTCCCCTGTCTCGGCACACTCGGGCATGCTGGGCATACTCCGCAGCTCGGCATGCTTGCGTATGCCCGGGTGTACTCGGCAGCGCTTAGGATTCAATCCACGTCTCGTCCGCGGTAAACACACCGTAATCTGGCGAGTCATTCGGTAATCATTCAATTATATTGGTATTTGAGAAAATTGGATCCGAATTGATGGCAAAGTACGAATATGTGCAGAATGGTAAATGTTGCTTCTGTTGCGGACCTCTTGTAACATTTTTAAAGTTGTTTTACTTCCAAGGAAGCAAGGAGCGATTATTCAATACAATATTATTCAATACTGTCGGGAAAAATATTCAGGAGATACCGCTTTTGAAAAAAAAAAATATTTAGCCAAAGGCCAATGAATACGAAACAATAAACTTTATATTGACCAGTGCAGAAACGTATCACACGAGTCATTAAATTTTAAAATATTGATTAAATTGTGTTTGTCGATGCAAATGGATTTTGGAAATATTGAAATATAACCGCGGTGGATGGCAGACGGTGAACAAATGCACAAAAGGGAAACCGCGCACGGCCCAGTGCGTGCGCCCCCGCACAGAAAAATGAATGGTTATTTTGCTATAATTGCAACTCACTAGACAAAGCACAAGCACCCGCCGCTTATTGATATCTTTACAAAACTGGACTAGGTATTATAACTACGTTTTAAAAGTGGTACAGTTATAATGATTAGATTCGGTGCGAATCTGCCTACATGCTACTGTATACTTTGAAGAAGTTATTCTACATAGCTGCGGTTAATTATTGGATTCATTGCATTGCAGCAACAAACATATTAAATACCTAGTCTTTGTAATAGTAATTTTATGAAAATGCCGCTTGCATTTAGTAACCATATCTCGATCTCGGAAGAAAGTTTGTAAGTAAGTAGTAGTTAGTAAGTAGACCAATTTCATAATTTTAAAACTTTGCGGATGTATTCTCTTTCTTACGATTGTCATGCACTTATCATTCGATTTTAAAATTGTTAATTACCTACTTCCGATAAAAAAAGTAAAAGTAAAATAAAATAATCGATACTTTAGTTATGATGGCTTTTAATTTGTTTTTCTTGAAATATGACGGTCCCAAGACATTTCTTTTTTTCAAATTTTATTTCTATGTCCTACAATTCTTACACGTCCTATTTCAATGAAATGACAGCTGGGTGAAGGTGAAGTGAAAGTTTAGGGGCAATATTTATATTGCATGAAATTGTATCTGTACATTAACAGTAGTTTGAGAGAGATTTTAACTTTTAAAGCTGGATAGTATCCCATTCACTCTCATGCAATGCTTCTAAAAGGCTAATTACATTTTGCGAAGACGTGTTTATACTTTGGCGCAATATGCAGCGTGACGGTTACACAGCTAATATTCAGCGACGGGCGAGGGCGAACCGGCGCGCGAGGAATACCAAACAGTCGGCTAATATTGCACCGACTCACATACCTCTAACGTGCTCCTTTATTTCTTTCTTACCCCACCCTTCCGCACATCTTGGCTATACTGCCTTTTCATTATCTTCGCTGCAAGATTATAAGTGAAAAGAAAAATGTTATCTCAAAAATATGGGCTAGTGTCATTTTACAACAGATAGAAGGGTGAAATATTAAGGTAAATTGGAACATACTTAGGGTCGTATTTATAAAGCGATCTCAAGATTGAGAGCAATATTATATATTGATTTGTCAGCTCGTTTCGTTCTGAAATGACATTTCTCATACGTACTCAAACTAGCAGTCACTCTTGAGAGCTGATTATAAATACGGGCCTTAATTGCGGATATAAATTTTTTTAATGTAGCCTGTATCATGTCCCGGATATCAATTACTAAATATTAATCTAATTTATGTTTCCAATCAACATAGTGGTCCAGTGAGAGCTGGCCCAACTGAAGCACCGTTAACGAGTAGATATTTAATAAAGGTACTACGTGTTAGCCATTGGTAGCAATTCGTGGTAGCAAAATACGCGACTTAACTAATATAAATCCATACCTGTCACTTTCTATTATGAGAGAACAGAAAGGGATGGCAATAATTTTAGTTGAGATTTAGTTAAGTCGGGATGGTTACGAATCGGGCCCAATGTTATTCAAATTATTATATACCTACTTGCGTATTCGACGAACATTAATGGTAATTTGTTACTCATCATCTCATATCTATTCTGCAAATGGAATGCAATAGTTTTGATTAAGTTACAAATTCGTATAGTTCAATCACGTACGGTATTGTATTTGGATTGATACTAGAATGTAATATGTTTGGATATTCAAATTATGTGATTATAATTCCATGCATTGGGCTCTCGCTGTGGGTGGTTATGTTGTCATAGACTTGCATGTTATTGCATTGCGGTGCTATTTCATGTTGTATGCCAATGCTCATATGAACCAGATGTTAACTTTTCTATAAAACCAGTCCAATAACGTTCTATACGGACAGCTGGACTCTCGATAAAGATTACAAACAAAAGTTGCAGTTCGGTGCCAATACGGAAGTTTTCTAATCGTTACAGATAAAAGCGAGTAAAATATTCCCAGCTTACTACTTAATTATCTCGTAGGCCCCAAATGTAATCGATTCAAACCATCGTAACGGTGCTAATCCCGATGAGAATATACGCCGCGTGTAACTTTCCCGCTCCTTTATCGTACCGTTGAAATCGTACTTCTTTGTGAGTAATCCCTCCACGTCCCGGCGATGTCGCCGACGAAGATAGAGCACGATCTTCACAAATAATGTCACATGCGATTCGTTTCAGGCGACGTGACTCGCATCGCCGCGACTGCCCGCCACCGCACCGCACCCGCACCGCGCCCGTCGCGCATAATGGGATAAATATGCTGCGGTTATGTGCCCACACATGGCCCTCGAATTAAGTGAGCGCTATTTACTGCACGCGGCGAAACTTCCTTGCCCGCTTGATTAACTAGATTGTGTTTGCTTGCGACGGTATCTGCGCCACCCGGCGGGTACACCGCGCTGTTTGCGACACGCCGCGCTCGCCGTCTCTCGTCTGCATATCAAATTACCAACAATGAGGAACGACACGTTTTACGAGCTCCGATTTAAAGCCTCATTAAGGTATGAAGACCCTCTATTAATACAGCGTTAGAAAGGGACGGTGTTGGCTGCCAGCTTAATGAGTGAACAAAAGTGCGATGGTTAAGTTTACCACCTTGAGACGTTTTTTACTTCCTATAATATGTATAAAACATTAGAGTAGAGACGATTAAATTTCTTAAAATTTCTCGGCGTTAATAATGTGAGAGAAATAATTTTATTATTGTTCTAATTCAAAAACACAAAACGTTAAGAAATTAGCGAAGCTCGTGATTTGAACTTTTTATCCCTCAAAGTAATCTTGGTCCAATTTTTAACACTTGTCCCTTACGTGAGATAATTTTATGGGTGCACTTATCTAGGGTCGGCAATTAGTTCCAAACTAACTCCTTCAACTTCGTTTGCATAAACTACACTAAAGTTCATAAAATATGAACGGGATTTTCCCTCAGGTGAGTGAATTTCTTTAAAAACTTCCCTTACTAATACGTCGAAAAAAGAGTGCGATTCTTGAAACGTCTCAAGTAAAATATGTAATTTGAGATAAAGCGGCATCCCATTCCAGATAAGCGGCAGCACGACCCACGTCGAGAGCCATCCGCCTCGTTACGAGCCGCCCCGAGCGAGGTGTGATACAAAATCATCAATCTTACCCCAGATTGTACTATTAAATGCCTCTTCGCTCTTTTCCCTCGAACTCGAGACCAGAAACAAATGTAAAAAGTTGTGTGATAAGTTCAATTTGAATTTGTAAAGCCCCTTTCAGCGTTTCTCGCCTGTTTATCTCGGCGAGGAAGGAACGGAAAATACAAAAGTAAGAGATAGGAAATGAAGAGGCGGAAAAAAGTGTCGGGTGCGGAACAAACGCGAGAAAGTTGGCGTTATCCGGGAGACAAGTTAAATCGCAATTTATTAGGGCGTAGTGCGGCTTAGCACTGGCGGGCCGTGCGTCGTCGCCAGTGCCATACGACCTGCGGGAACACGAGGTAACAAGAATGTATTGAGTGCGGCAAATCAAATCAGTACTAACCTCAATTACTTATCTTCTCATTTACATGCTCTACTGATACTATTACAAGTAATTGGGTAATAGCGTGGTCTGACAGTCGGCGCTTCAGCTTAATATTCATTCGGCTTGCAGTTCTGAGACAGGCTCGTTAAATGAGCAGACGGGGCTACGGGTCTAGGGGCAGTCGGGGCAGCCTGCAGTCTGTAGTGCACTCGTTATTTGTTTGTCGGTATGAAGTACCCTCGCCTCGCCGCCGCGCCGACCGCAGAGCAGACACTTTGTTAGTGCAGAAATTATGCATGTCAATGAATTAAATGAGCCTTGGAAACGCTTCGTGGATAGAGTGATTTAATTTAACATTAGTATGCATTCAACGTACCTAAATACTATTATAATAACATATCATGCTCGTTGTATCGAAAATTAAATAATAATAATTTAATAACAAAAAGTTCAAATGATAAAAAATAACTCTTTCAGAAAGTATCAAGTATGTCATGATGTCCGAAAAACTTCAGAAAAAATTTAAACCATGTTGAAAGATAATCTGATCAGCGGTGGGACTGTAAAGGCTTCTGTTAGCACTCGCACCTGTCGAGTTGAAAAGAACGAGCCACACGCGCTTGAGTATATGGAAATGGAAAAAGAAACATATGAAGAGAAAACCCCATTTCTTCAAAGACGGAATGGACTTATTTCAATTTCATAAATATAAATGGTCTAAATATTTGAAGCTGACGCTAATTAAATATGGAACTTTAGCAACAAATTAAAAAGTATTTTGTTGGTACACAAACATGTAGGGGAAGGTGGTATAAGATGGGGCCTTTAAGAAAAATCAGTAAAAAAACGACGAAGTTTTTATGCTACGAAATAGGAACTTTAATTGAGAATCAGTCAGTCTTTCTTCTTTCATATTCTAATCAACAATAACCAAAAATTAAACAACTTCTTATAAAAATAATTAAAAAATCAAAACACTACTTTGCCCCATCTTACCCCCACCCATGGGGTAAGAAGGGGTACCCCCTGAGGCATGATGGGGTATAGATTTCTGGTACATATTTCTTCAATCAATCGCTGTCCTTACAATTGGGGCAAATATGTACTGCCTCATCATCGTTGTCTTCAACGCCTGCACACCCACAGTGCGCCCATTTTCCACATGCTTGACATGTGATCCATCCTTCATTTGACTCAGAATACAAACCCTGACAGTATAAACACTCAATATCATGACTGTCACTCTCTGACTCTGACTCGACAATTTTCTTTGTTTGCTTCTTCTTAGTCTTTTTATTGGTTTTCTTTACCTTCTATTTTTGTGGTGACAGTATATAGAAAATATTGTACAGGGGCAAGACAGTGTACCGGTATACCCCATCATGCCCCAAACGATAATTTTACAAAAACAATTTTTTTTGACGTTATCAAACGAAAGCAGTCCGCTTGAAACACAACTCATAAAGTAGTTAAATATATCAGTTCTACGAAAAAAATACTGCCTCAGGCTTGCTTGCCATGTATTGAATGCAGTCACGTAGTTTACTTACCCAAAATATTACATCAAAAGGGTAAAAAACAATAAAATACTGACGAAATCAAAATGCACGCACTTTCCGCCATGACCCTTGCGGCACTGAATTGCTTCACTAAAAGACTGTAAGATGGCCTTAGTAGTCATTTGAAAGCGCGTTTGGAACAAGGTTTTTTCTCGGGGCCCCTTCTTACCCCACTACCCCATCTTATACCACTTTCCCCTATCAAGATAATGTCAGTCACTAGAGTGCAGTTTGCACCCGATTCATTTTGCCCGGCCTTGCATAAAATTGATATGAAAGTCGTGACTCTCACATTTAAAATATTCGATTATAACTTCACCAAATTCACAATTTGGGTTTCAGTTTTGGATAAGCCACTTCTTGTTTTTCAAATATTCTAGATTCTAGGCGCCTAACGTAGTAGTCATAAAGCGGCAACGATGCACTTGCACCTGGCTGGCCCGGACTAGAATGAGAGTACGTGCCGATGGCGCCCCCGCGTTATCGCGCATCTCCAGCCCCACAAACAAACCGCCCCCGCCGCTGCCGCTGCCGCCCTGTTTACTTCCCAAAGGAAAACCCGCTTTCCGCTGCGAATTTCCGAGCCTATTCATATATTTCACTTTTACGACGCACTGACAATATTTTGAAACATCAAAACGTATGGGATGGCTACAAAAAATCTTATTAAATTAACAATCACACAAAAAATAAAAAACCTGCTAATGCGTAAGAGCAAAATCCAATGAAAATTTTTTCCATCCTTCAGCATATCCATGTCGGAGTTGTTCAAATCTTTTTGTATTTGGTCCGCTAATTGTGGCGAGGACTAATCGGATCGCCGCCGTGTGCAGATTCCATTATCCGTAGGATCGTGTCCGCTCCATACATATTCATAGGCCGAGTGAGCACCGGCAGCGGCGGCGGCGGCCAGTGGGCGACGTGAGCGGTGTGGGCAGTAGGTACGAGCGCTCACCGCACCGCCACCGCCACCGCACACACCGACAACCGCGCGACGATTAAATCAATGTCACGATGCACTCATTCCTGTCACACTGCCTGTTACAGTTTGTGTGCATGAAAATGGATTTAGAAAAGGATATTCATGACAAAGAGAATTGAATGCACTGCGCTGCGATTATTCTCAATCATGTCAAAGATATTTGCGTCCGTTCAGTCTCTTAAGTGCTCGTTATGATGTTCAAGTTTAAGCGGATCGAAGCACAACTAGACAAAAGCGAACATAAATACAAATCCATGTTTGACGATATGAAGGATGCAGCAGATTCATGGAATAATAATTTAGACTAGCTAGTATCATATCGGTATATACTGACTGACTGTTGTGTCTGATAACTTCTCAAAATGTAAATTAGTTTTAGAGAACGTACCTGAAACAGTGACAAACTGGCAAGTTCGTTATTTGAACAGGATGTAAATCGAAGTAGGTATTCAGCATTCATCGAGAGCCGGCGTCTAAATATATTCCTCTATCGGACGCAGCGAGTGCCGAGTGCCGAGTAGCGCTAGCGTCTCCACTCGACGCCACTTCTACTCGGAACTTCCGAACAAACTTTTTAATTAGTCTGCGAGGACAAACAAGCTGTGTCTTCTTAGTTCCGATACATGCGCCGTACCCCGCTCTGCAAATAGAATAACTTGTACTTTATTTCACAAGATTTATCGAGCGGTACGGTAACTTATTCAATTAATTAGGTCAAAATGGGGTCCTTTAAAATACAGAGAACTTATTTAATATCTTATTGTTCAATTATTTAAACACTAGTTAGACAGTTATTTATTTTCAGATCCTATTTTAAATGCGTCAATGCACAAAAATTTTCTCAATGTTGTCCTTATAAGTATTTCAAATAAATAAATTGTATAATTTTTCGAAATTTTATTTTTAAAACTAGCGTACATTTTGGTTTACAACACTTAGAGTATTCGAGAACAGACCGGGTATGAATTAAGCACATACATGCGTCGGAATATCTCGCCTATGCAGGAAATCTAATAACATAACAGCGTATTGTTTGTTTACGGCGAGATGCTATAATGAATAGTCAACACGAGGCACGCGTTGTTCCCGTGAACTTGATCATCTTTGTTTTATTAGTGCTAATTTGTTCACGTGTTTACGAGAAAATAGCAACTAGAAAAGGTACAGTGCACTTATAAACTATATCGTTTGCAGTTTAAGTCTATAAATAAGTACAAAAAGCTTTCTGAACGACCAGTCTACTTTTAACATCGGTCCATTTACACTATTGTTATATTCTAGAAGCAAAATTATTATAATTTTGTAAAGTTTTTGTTGAAACAAATCAACAAAAACTTTAAATTGACTTTTGATACTTTTTTTTTTGCTGAATAAGTTTGATACAATATTGGTCTTTCTAGCGAAGTTCTAAATGTTCGTGAAAAAAAAATTCTATAATTTTGCAATTAGCTTAATTAACACGATCAGAATACAACAAAAAATGTCCTACTTTTTAAGTGAAATCCTTAGTGAAAATGAGGAGGAAATTCAGCTCACCCGTAACTGTCGACGGACCACAACTAGGACACGGTTCCACGTTCGGAAACCAGCGACACCAGAGACGCAGACGCGATCCGACGCACGACAGTCAGGCTCTACAATTACATGTCTCCCTTAATCGTAAACAGAAAAATAAATACAAAATGGAATATACTCAACATCCTTAGTGGAAATAAGAAGGTACCTAGTTTAGCTCATCCGCAACTGTCGACGGACCACAACACAACTAGGACACAGTTCTACGTCCTGAAACCACCGACACCAGAGAGGCAGACGCGATCCGACGCACGACAGTCAGGCGCCACAATTACATGCCCTCCGTTAATCATAAACATCAACCCCCCATTTAATCCAAATAGTCCGTCGTTAGTCGAGCAGCCTGCGTCTAATTTGTCTCCTGTAACTCGAGATTAATTTATTAACATTAATTACGTGACAATAGCTCTTAGCCTAGTTCGTGATATCCATAATTACGAATTCGCGAGTTTGTAAACACCGTGCATTGTTATTGGATAATCAAATCATCATTATTGCTATTAATAACCCGCAGTAGGCTTTTTCGATAAATTTTCGAAAATCAAATATTTAAGTTTAAAATATGTTTTGTCAAATAGAAAATAAATACTATATTTTATAAAATAACTTTGACTCCATTTATGTGAACTAATCTATCATCATCATCATGTATGATAAATTTTTATCTACGAACCTACTCGTACTTACAAAAATCTGTACTAATAGTAATAAAAAAGATAGATATTATACATAGACCGTATTTCATTTCGCAGTTTTATTAATTTTGTTTGGCAATATGTTGCACCGGTTTCCGAAACTATGGCTGCTGCTGAGCTGGGCTAAATGGAGCATAACTTTTTATGGCGGTTTTTGTTTCCACTGCTTCTTATAATATTAGTTTACCTGTTTTACATGCATTTGAGATAGCTGTAGAACTCATCATGAAATAACGTTATCGTAGTTCAATAAAAGAACATACGTCCTACTAATATGATGAGTTAGAATAGTTCATTTGGATGTAGGGATGTTAGTTGCTACCAAGATCCAAATGTGGCATACGCACCTACCAGTTGACTATAACTTGCATAATAGACTACCTTTACCTCGGGGAAAAACCCAATTCAAACGTGAAAACTCACATAACTACGGGTAAAGCCGTGGGCGAAAGACTAGTATATTACTTATAAAATAAATAAACAACCTCAAAGTCGTATTTTCCTCCGCTTATTTCGGTAACACCTTTCAAACGATCATTTAAAGAGGCACGTTTTAAAGCTCTTTGAAATAAACATTCGCGGGCGTTTCACTTTGCAGTGGAAATATTTCGAAGTGCCATCAATTATATTTCCGTCAATTTGCATGAAATTTGGTCCAACACAGCGAGCTATCGTTTCGAATATTTTTATTGCTAATAGTTTCTGTGGTTTTCATTCACCATTTTAAGAATATTTATTTTATGAATGAATTTCATGCGGAAATTCATGTCATTCTGTTTACGAACATGATTTCGTATGGAATGAATTGCCATTTGTTGTTTGCATTGTCAAATTAACAAATCAACACGTATGTTTTCACGCTTCGAGGGTCAGTTCCGGTCGAGCGTTTGCATTTGTACGTTTTTAAACAAAGGGACGAGGGCAAGCGGCGCTGACGGTTGTTTGGGAAATTGCGGAAAATTGCCCGCGGAAAAATTACGTGGAAGTGGCCGGCGGGCGAGCCGTGCGGGTAGCGGGAGCCGCCACATGGCGCGCGGCGATACGCCCTACATAACTGATGACTTTCCGATGGGCATTCATTCGCGGCCGCTTGCCGCCCGCGCCCTTAGCGAGACACATAAATTCATGGAATCGTTGTTGTGTGCTCATCTGTAAAACAATCAGCCGCAAAGCTGTGCTAATGCGAGCTTGGTCGTTGTTGAATAGTCTATTAAATATTGATGATGATTCATTTCTTCATCGTGCGTATTCCGTCTGTGGTCAAGTGGTTTTGATTAGAGCAAATTTAATACCACTGCCTTCAATTCACTTTCTGTTTGCAAAAGCTTCTGTTCGTTTTCGAACGAACCACAAAAAAGAAGCAAGTCCGCTGTCAAAAAAGTTTTCCGATATAATAAAAACACGTAGACGGTATACGAGATGAATATCAATGAGGGACACACAAGAAAGTGGATGGAACTATTTTAATCTAAACTAGAAGAAATATCTCACTGTGTTGCGGAGTCGCGAGGAGCATAAAATATTTATCAAAAGAGTCCCGACTGCGCGTGGCCCCGCGGGACGTCTCCGCCGCACACTTCACTCCCCGCTGCTTAGCACCTCTGAATACTCACGTCACACCTTATAAACGCTAAGGCCATATTTTGGGGAGAAACTGTAGCTTACTAACAAGCTATCACCAAATAAAAACTTTTATACTGTATTTGTCATATGTTCCGAATCGTTTCGTTATTTGAGTAATGCTCAGCGATTAACGAAATTGAGTTTATCAATATCCGTGCGGTATTAATTAATCATATTACGTTAGCGAGTGGATCTGTATGGGACATGTGATTTTGTTTCGATTGCGAAGGTGGCGCGGCGCGGCGCGTGCAGCGGAGCGGGCGAGTGCACTGCACGTTGCCTTTGCTTTGTGCGGACGCGGTATGCCTGACTGATTCCACGTTGCGGTCTGTCCCGCACCCGTGCACCTCCAGTTCTCACCAATTAAATTATCAATTTGATTTATAAAAGTTCTCTCTTTATACTTTCCCCAAGGAACATTAAATGAAATATGAAAAAATAGATGGATCTCCCATACAATCGAGCCGCTGACACAATATTTCGACCTAGGGGAAAGTTGTTCAGGTTCATGGGTAGAGTTTGGTCAGCAAATGTTTTACTCCCTGTTAGAAAAACATATTAATTTTCAAAGAGTTTATTAACTTAAAGTTACAGTGTTTAAAGGCGTGAATTGGCCTAAGTTTGCGAGTGGTAACTATAATGAATTAATGACAGACGAAGACAAAGGTGCGGACTGATCTGCAATGTTTGCCCCTTTATAGAACTGAGAGCTACGCTACGAAAATGCGAGTGAGCCTTGAATTTTGACGAGAAAGAACACGATCAGACAGAGACATACCTTTAATAATATACTATACTATAACTTGCCCATTGGATAGCCTAATCTTACTGATTGGTTTCGACAATCGAGTGAATCAGGACATAGGTACCGGGACAACGTACCGAAAACTGAAACGAGTTGCTCAGTTAACGAAACTAAACAACTACCTACTTATCACCAGGAAATTCTTTCAGGAAATGTTTTTTTTTTCTATTCTATACAAAATGACTACCTCAATCAGGCAATTTGTATGGCAAAGCCAAATTAAAACAAAAAAAATAATTTTTCAGTTCCTGAAAAATCCTGCTGATAATTGATCAGTTTCATTGACTGAGCGAGCAAAGCCTTTCAGTTTTCGGTACGCTGTCCCTTAAACCCGGTATACAGTCTTAAGTGCATTTAAGTTCATTCATCTTTTTTCTTCTACTCCACTAAGGGCCGCAATTATAGTTGAGACTCAGAACCGCACTCAGGAGTCGATCAAGCAAGTCATAATTAAACTTTTACTCAGAACTTGAGTAGCTTGTTAATTTATAAACGCAACCGCACTCAAATCAGGTACGTATCAGCTAAATCGAGTTCATAATCGTGAGCCAGTCTTTTTCTTATTCTTTTAACTTATTTGGCTATTGCAACTGGCAAATCAGCCAGTGTCAAGGCTGCTTTCACCAGATTTTCCTTAGTTTGGCTAGGACAATGTAGGCTGAATCACTTGATTGACTGGGGAAGTTATACAGGGTGTTAAAATTAACTATAAGGGACGTATGGGAAAGTTAAACAGGGTGTTAAAATCAGCTTTACGGGGTGTAAGGGAAAGTTATACAGGGTGTTAAAATCAACTTTACAGGGTGTATAGAGAAGTTATACAGGGTGTCAAAATCAACTTTACTCTGTGTATAGGGAAGTTATACAAGGTGTTAAAATCAACTCTACGGGGTGTATGGGAAGTTATACAGGGTGTTAAAATCAACTTTACAGGGTGTATAGAGAAGTTATACTTACATGGTGTT
Source organism: Scrobipalpa atriplicella (assembly GCA_029255725.1). Taxonomy (NCBI): domain Eukaryota; kingdom Metazoa; phylum Arthropoda; class Insecta; order Lepidoptera; family Gelechiidae; genus Scrobipalpa; species Scrobipalpa atriplicella. The sequence goes on from JARACY010001817.1 coordinate 48,131, forward strand.
TAAATTGATTTTGACACCCTGTATAACTTCTCTATACACCCTGTAAAGTTGATTTTAACACCCTGTATAACTTCCCCATACACAGAGTAAAGTTGATTTTGACACCCTGTATAACTTCCCCATACACCCCGTATAGTTGATTTTAACACCCTGTATAACTTCCCCATACACCCCGTATAATTATTTTTAACACTCTGTATAACTTCCCTATACACCCCGTATAATTGATTTTAACATCCTGTATAAATGGCGCAAAACACATGGCTGATACGCACTTAATACGTGACTAGCGACACATCCCGAGTGCGCGCCCGCGTTCTAAATTTGAATTATAATGTTTATAAATTAGGAGCGACTCGGCTGAAGTCTGAGTCGTGATAGCGTACCTAAGTAGGAACTAAAAATTAGACTGAGTAAGACAGGCGACTTAAAACTCTACATAAAACTAGTATCAAATTTGAGTGACTTTTATAAATACAAGCATAAATAACTTCAACTAGCCGGCAATAGAATTCTCAGCTCTAGGTATCAGTCTCGCGGCCCGTCCCACCGCTCCGTCACCAGCGTCAGGCGATCAACTCCCAACTTTTTAATTAGTTTAACGACAACAATCGAACCCTGCCTTGTTACTCGCAAGACCCCGAGCTGTGGACTTGCCGTGATAATGCACATCGCTCTCTTTGACAACGAGGTCGCTTCAAGTTTTGCCCTTATTGTCAGATGTTACTAGTTAGAGTTGGTTGTTATTGATTGTTTGGTTGCATCCTGTTTATATTTGACAGCTGCATATTTTATTTATCTACAATAAAATATGATAAAATAAATATTATCTCATATTTATTTTACTTTCACATAAATTTGTTTTTATGAATATATCTACAGTTTATGTCGTATTCAAACACAAACGCATAAATATTTTGTTTAGATTTGCTACGGCGTAGAAACAACCGTAGTAAACTGCTACAACCACGTAGCACTGTCGTAGCATCCATATAACTTATTTGCATTAACACTGAGAAAGGTGGCTTGAATATCTTGTAAGAGCTAAACTTACGCAACCTACATAAAGTCAATCTAAACTAAACCTTTTAACTGAATCACATAAGTAGAAAGTTTCACCTTTCCGGTTTCCCATATCGCCATTGGCCCCATTGTAGCACTTGCATGAGTAACGTTTTATCTAATTCGGTCTGATTCCCAAATATCCCCATAACAATATCAAATAACGACTTCGAGTTTGTACACATGTTATCACACAAGGCGGGGGAAACGTCTGTTAACGTCGGTGAGCAGGACGGCCGGGGTTATTAGTCTTCTATACAAGTGCTACAATTTAAATCTTCATTCACTTCATTTCAAATTTATGGACACTTTGAACGAACACTCCTCAGGTATAATAAATGGTATTGACTATGGTATAAAATTCTTATTTGTTTGATTTTTAAGCAAGAATACTTTTTTGAACAATAAATTTTGACAACACCACTTTTATTGAGTGTACAAAAATGTTCGTAGCCGACCGTACGTCGCGTACGCACTTACCAACTTTCTGTGACGTCAACACTTTTATGCGTGTATTGAGCTCGAGCTGACCCATTACGCTGATTCGGGGCTAGTGTGCGAACGGTAATTATCACTTTACTGGTGTTTGTATTAAACTGAATGGCCTATTTAAGCGACTTTATGGTTCATAATATTTGCGAAATAGTGGGCAGTTCAAACAAATTTATTTTAAGTATGTACACCAATTAAAGTAAGAATGATTTTATGGATAATAGGAATGTCGACTCATATTGGCCCCCATGTATCCCATGGAACAAAAGGTTGAATTAGGAAAACAATAAGTTATGCTATTGGATACAAAATTTTTGCTCATTTAATAAGATCACTATGAAAGGTAAAATATGAATTCTTTACATACAAAGTAAAGTAAAACCTTTTTATTCAAATTAAATCTTAACATAGGATTATATACACATCGAACTTAAAATTAAAACTAATATTTCAAATTAAACTTAAAACTAGTAATTTTTACAACTATAAATATAAATATATTTACATCCTATTCGAAAAGGCCCCCCCGAATTTGTACCAGACGCAAAGGTGCCCATCAAAGTAGTTGACGACAATACTCCTAAGAGTTTACGAACATCAATTATCGGAGAAAATAATATTTTTCTCGAAGATCCCTTCTAACGAGTGTTTGTAAATGTATGTATCTGTATGTTAGATCTGAAGAGAACATCGTTACAGTTAAGTTGTTATCGAGACATTACGTAAGTGAACCCGCCAGTAGTCAGTACACGAGTGTACTCCTTTGCATCTGCTTTACATAAATCAGGAAATCAAAGAACAATTTTTCTTTTTACCACTTCCTTGCGAGTGTAAGCCGGTAGGGTTCGATTGTTGTCGTTAAACTAATTAAAAAGTTGGGAGTTGATCGCCTGACGCTGGTGACGGAGCGGTGGGACGGGCTGCGAGACTGATACCTAGAGCTGAGAATTCTATTGCCGGCTAGTTGAAGTTATTTATGCTTGTATTTATAAAAGTCACTCAAATTTGATACTAGTTTTATGTAGAGTTTTAAGTCGCCTGTCTTACTCAGTCTAATTTTTAGTTCCTACTTAGGTACGCTATCACGACTCAGACTTCAGCCGAGTCGCTCCTAATTTATAAACATTATAATTCAAATTTAGAACGCGGGCGCGCACTCGGGATGTGTCGCTAGTCACGTATTAAGTGCGTATCAGCCATGTGTTTTGCGCCATTTATACAGGATGTTAAAATCAATTATACGGGGTGTATAGGGAAGTTATACAGAGTGTTAAAAATAATTATACGGGGTGTATGGGGAAGTTATACAGGGTGTTAAAATCAACTATACGGGGTGTATGGGGAAGTTATACAGGGTGTCAAAATCAACTTTACTCTGTGTATGGGGAAGTTATACAGGGTGTTAAAATCAACTTTACAGGGTGTATAGAGAAGTTATACAGGGTGTCAAAATCAATTTAAACACCATGTAAGTATAACTTCTCTATACACCCTGTAAAGTTGATTTTAACACCCTGTATAACTTCCCATACACCCCGTAGAGTTGATTTTAACACCTTGTATAACTTCCCTATACACAGAGTAAAGTTGATTTTGACACCCTGTATAACTTCTCTATACACCCTGTAAAGTTGATTTTAACACCCTGTATAACTTTCCCTTACACCCCGTAAAGCTGATTTTAACACCCTGTTTAACTTTCCCATACGTCCCTTATAGTTAATTTTAACACCCTGTATAACTTCCCCAGTCAATCAAGTGATTCAGCCTACATC
>JARACY010001818.1:0-51455 GCA_029255725.1 Scrobipalpa atriplicella
TCTTCTCTGGTCTTCCAAATACCGGCTCCCCGTTGTCTGAATCCCATCGTTGTTTTCTTTGCAGGAACTCAACAGACCAGTGTATCCCATTTCTGGAGAGCGGAATCAGAAACAGATCGACCTGACTGGTGTATGTATTTTCAAGATCAATATACTTTTAAAAAAATCATCTTCAGACAGCTGAGGTACCTAGGCCTCGATTCACGCGGTCCAGTTACTAATTCTAATTCTTAGTAGCGCTGTCACTTTCTTATATTTGACATAAGAACGAACAGGATAGCAAATAAACACATGATATTGACATTCCTAATCTGACATATGACTGCTTAAATTACGTAAAATTAGTGAGCACGCTCTATGGTCATTCCTTATTTAAAGCGCCGTAGTACGTACGTCAAATTAGGAATGTCAAAGTCACGTGTTTGTTTGCTATCCTGTTCTTATGTCAAATTTAAGAAAGTGACAGCGCTACTAAGAATTAGAATTAGTAATACACCTATGTCTACGTTTCTTTTTATTACAGCTTTTAATAATTTAAAGTAGACCTCTAACGTATCTCTAACTTACTTAGTAATATTTTTTTTATCAATACTTAATTTATTAACCGTGATATAGAGGGCAGGGGTTAGCAAAACGTGATTCACTTTTTTATAAACGCTTAGGTTTATGATTATAATGTTATTATAGTAGGTATAGGTAACTATCAGATTGATTTATATCTGGATAAAAAAGGTTATATGGTGCGCCTTCAATGCGAGCATTCGCCTGTAATTAGCATATGTTCGCATTACTTTAGTATGGACGCCAAATGCTTATTGCAGGCGAATGCTCGCAGTGAGGACGCACCTTTTAGAAGTAGGTATTCTTGCATATATTCGTGTAAAATTATAGCACCATAAATTAAACAAGCAGCAGATGATTATCGAGAAAATGTGTTACTATTATTATCCTTGGGAAATAATATTCTCGCATTTATTTTCGCGGTCACGAAACAAAATCACTTGTGTGTACTAACGTGCAGTCACACACACGTAACCTGGATAATTTATTATGTACAGAACAAGATTTATAGTTTTAGTGATTTGATAAAGTTAGATCTAAATAGGTTCAGTCAGCGTTCTAGTATTAGTACACCTGCCTTTGTAATATGTTGTATGTTTATTTGATTTTTTATTTTACCCATTGGCAAGTTACAAAAGTGAGCATATAGCATGACAATATAATAATATATACCTACATATAAAAAAACTGTAGATTTGATCGATTTTAAATGGGATGTCCAACTTTTTGTCTCGTATTCCTAGACAAAGTTGTCTGTTATCATATGGGCATGTACGTTAGGCGATTTCAACTTAAGCTGTTACACCCTGTAGTATAATAGTTATTTGAAGCTACGTATTTAATGTAGCTGACTAGCTGGTAACAACAACACCTGACCAGGCGGGTAAACTTTTCCCATTCGTCGTCATCATCGTCGTCACTCGGCCAACTGCCTTCCAACTAATCAAAGATTATAAACTTCATAATATTGCCATCCCAATAACTGCCAATAACTGATGTATGTTTAGGCTGGAAGATATTTTTTTTAAACAAATTTGAAAATGACGTCATTATTAAAAAAATCGTGATCCTAAACGAGGTCTGATGATGCACCGTGGAAGAGGCTTGTCCGAAATATTCGAAGATATTTCTGTTATTACCAGTCCAGTCACGAAATTCATGTTTCCGATATTATTTGAATAGAGTGATAAAGATGAACAATCAACATTATTTTGAAGGATGTTTTGTAGCTGACCTAAAATGACAACCGATTTTATAGTAGTTTCATTTTTATCTACTTGTAATGGAATGAATCATAAGTGCCTCAGTATATAAAAGTGGCTATTCATTATTGAAATAAATGAATGTTTTAGTATAGATTAGATTGGTAGAGTCAAATAGATTTTTGCTACGCCGTAGCATTTTCGTAGCATAACGTTATGTGATTAGATTTAGAAAATGAAATGTAGCTTATTTCACTTGTACCTACGTCAATCAATATTCATATCCTAATTGTTATAAGTTCTAATTGTTGTTGTTGTAAATTATAATTTTGTCACTATTTTTGTTTTGATTTTTGACATGTTCATGTATTTTACTTAAATAAATTCTAAATTACTCTAAAAAAAAATGTTAATCAGGTATGGTTTATAAGGACAGTTGCGGAAAATATTTTTTCTATTACGTAGTACGCAAATGCAATTCCACTATGTCACCAAACCACAGATAATATAATACTATACTAGTACAGATGCCCAATGTCATACAACAAAACTGGTACGCCATAAGTCGGGCCGACGCTCGGGCCGAATGGTTTTAGGGAAATGTGACGCGACATACCACGACGGGTAGTGTTCGGTCGTAATATTTTGAGGTGATCACAGATGGCGCTACGTAGGTACGGAGCACGTTCGGAGTACGTAATTTTGCACTAGACTACTAGATGGCGGTAAAAAAGCAGCGAAAGCTGCGCTAAAGCACAGATCGGTATAACAGTTTTGATTTTTAAGAGGTGGAACCTTATGACCGTGCTCGGGAAAAATATCGGTCAACAACATTGGTGGCGATTCGTTCGTACGTGGACACGACCTGTGACACGACTTGTTACTGTTAGTCCGTAATTGCAAGATATATTATGATTATTAGGTTAGGATAATGGGCCAGATTCGTAACCATCCCGACTTAACTAAATCTCAACTAAAATTATTGCCATCCCGTTCTGTTCTCTCATATTAAAAAAATGACAGGTATGGACTTATATTAGTTAAATCGCGTATTTGGCAACCACGCATTGCTACCAATAAATAACTTTGATCATATTTAACTTTAATAGATAAAATTCAAAGCAGTAACTCCTACTCGTAGATCTAAGGCGGTGTTCACACTGGCGCCGCGCTACGCCGCGTAGGGCGGTTATTCTCTAAGTTCCATTGTTCAACACAATTGAAGCATAGACAAATACGGACTCCGCCGCGTTGCGCGTAGCCAGTGTGAACACTACGTAAGCCATGTCGTCTGTCTGACATGTTTGCCCTGTCGCAATCCCGCGAGCGTGTGATACGTGTTCAATATCGCGGGCAAGTAAGTATATATGTTATATTATGGTTAACGTCCGACGGCTGGATAATCCTAGGATTATCCAGTTAATCTTAAGACTATCCAAGCCGCCTGGATAAAGTCCGAAATCTCATTCATTTTGATCCAGATATCGGACATTATCCAAGAGGCTTGGATTGAATAGTCATAGAGTTTGTACGTAGTATTATAGTTACTCTGTGGTCATAGTGAAAGAATTGGATAGTCTTAAGATTATCCAACGCTGGCTGGATAATGTCCGAAGTTGTGTCATTTTCCAGCTTGAAACGACTACCCCGTGGTTTTACTTACATCTAAATGTGTTTTTTCATGGACTCGAACTTTATCCAGGCGGCATGGATTTCGGACTTATCCAGGCGGCTTGGATAGTCTTAAGATTAACTGGATATTCCTAGGATTATCCAGCCGTCGGACATTAACCATAAAATATACACTATACATGCTGCGCGCCGCCGCCGCGCCAATCTGGGTGGGCTGCTTGGTTGGCTATGATTCAACGTGCGCGCAGTTTGACTTCCATTTCTCGTCTGTAGGTACTTACAGCTATAGCTTTGAGAAGTGATTTATAAACGGTTTTTGACTCTTTTCAAATTGAGGTAGGTAATTATTGTAATATTGTTTTTGCTGTCTCTTTTTATTTTATCCAAATTTTAGAAAGTTACAGGACCAAAGTAAAGTAAGGTTAAACCTAAGTTATGTCTACAACAGAATCGGCACTAGTGTGTCCTTGAAAAAAAAAGGGTTAAAAGGATTACTAAAAGCCTAAAAGTCAAAGTAGGTAAATGAAACCAAGTTTAAAAAAAAAACAGCATGTATTTTGCTATTTCCAGGCTGAATCTTGACTTCTTTGAGAGAGTAAAGGATTATATTTTTGTATCTACCCACCCCGTACCATAAGGTGCCATAGTAAGGAATTAAGTGATAAAAGCGTGACTGTACGTAGGTACATTATGTATATGTTACTATTATATTAGGTACTGTGGTTACGCAAAATTCCCGAAATTTCTTATTGGCCGGAAAAAAGGGAAACATTGAGGATTGTGCATTGCAAAACAGCCAATCCGCGAAATGTCCTTTCATTTTTAGCCAATGAGCGTAGTAAAATAACCATTCCGCGGACTGTCAAATACCAAATGAGGGACAATGTAACGTAAACTGATAGAAGTCGCCCAGTTTTTATGTAACTGAACAACTTTGTATCATGAAATTATAAGATGATATTTGTTAATGGTAAAAGTAAAAAAATATACCCCTATCTATCACTCTGCGTAGCTGTCCCTTAAGCCTGCTACACACTATGCCGCCGTTTATGCCGCGCGGCTTGCCCGGCACGACGGCTTCCTTTGAAAGTCGGGCGCGCGGCACGCGCAGGCCTTGCCGGTGGCATAATGCGCAGCAGCCATTATACCATATTATACCGGTATTTTAATGTCTCTTACACCTGGTATTCTAACTAGATACTTACTTCGGCAATTAACTGTTCGGTGTTTGCCAGTCTGCGAAATGGTTGTTTTACAACGCTCATTGGCCGAAAAAAGACATATCCCAGATTGTGCGTTCTGCGGAGTGTCTCTTTATTCCCACCAATGAACGAATTCGGTGATTATGCGTAACGCGTAACACAACGCGGAAAATTCGCGGATTGGCAGGTGCAGGACAATTCGCGGATTGGCAGGTGCAAAACGCACAATTCGCGAAATGCCCTTTTATTTGTAAGCGTTGTGTCAGGGATAGCGCATACAAACTGGTAGGGATAGGAGTTGCTCAGTCAAATAAACTGAACAACCAACACCAGTAAATTAATTCAGGAAATGAAATAATATTTTTACTTTTCCAAACAAACTGATAGAGGTGGTCATTCATTTTGTATGTAAAAGTTAAAGTTGTTCGTTGATTGAGCAACCACTATCAGTTTTTGGTATGTTCATTTACATCCGGTGTAATAAAGGTGATTATTAACTTTGTGGAATTCCGCGGGCGATGACGTCGGACGGTGTGAAAATACCTTAGGGTTGACCCAATGAAATAAAATACAAAAATGTTTTATAAATGATTTAATTTTATAGAATGGTCATTTTGTTTGACTCCCTTGACCCCTCTTGACTCCCTTGCCCCCTTGACTCCCTTGCCCCCTTGATCCCCTATGACCCCCGTTGGCCCCCCTTGACTCCCTTGCCCCGCTACTTCCCGCTACCCCGACCCCCCTTGACCCCCCGCTCCCCTCCGCAACTCGACCACCGGCCAAACAGCTATCCGTTTCATCTCTACTTTTTGCCCAACACTAGCGTGCGGTGCCCCTCTGCCACTTGTGTCTTCGAAGACACGGCTAGTCGGTAGGTACTTATCGCGCGACCTCGAGCGAGTGACGGAGACCGTCGTCCCACCCAGTGTCAAGGAATTAATATAGCAGTGTCTTAACACTTAATGGTGTGTGTTTTAATTATGTGCTGTATGTCTAAAATCAAATTCATTCGACAATCAACTAATTCATGCAATTTAATAATCAAGCTTATTGTTGGAATCAAATATGCATAAAATCGGAAAGAACTGCTTAATCCCGCATCATCACCCCGCGTAAAGCCGAAAGATGATGCGGGATTAACGATATACCTACGTCGTCAAGTCCGTATTCGAAACACAGGGCGAACGAACGTAAGACCGTATCCGTAAGCGCATACAACTCGGGATTGAAGCGAAAACAAATCAAACTTTACGGCGTCACAAGTTCGGTATCGCGTTTTTTTTCTCACAAATATTGCGCTATTCGTTGCAGTAAATAAAACGAAAATAAATAGTTCACATAACTATATGAGCAATAAGACGTAGTATATTATTAGTTTTTGTTTAATCTTGCATTATTGACATATTTTGGAATTAGTTTTTATTTTTTGTAAAATAATGAAATATTTGAAATAAAGTAACAATATTCAAAATGGAAACAGAAAAACGAGCTAGTCCCTAGGTGACAGCGACATCTAGCAATGCACGCTACAAACTGTAAGTATTTTGTGACAAGTTGAGGTGCTATATGGCTGAGAGTAAAGTCCGCGTAGTAGAAATTCCTGCCGCTAGGTGGCCGATTAAATAAATACTTAAAATCACTATTTTATCGATTTTTACCGATTTTTTTCATTCGTACAGGTGCTATGGTTTTTTATCTAATGGAATATTTATTTTCTTCAACCATTTTCCTTACTTTTTTATTGTTGGTTTACAACTCGATACTCGTAGCGCCATCTATTGATATTTTTTAAAAGCCTCTTTACTGTTGTTCGTAATGGGACCCCATGACCAAACTTATATAACATCATCTCAGTTACAAAATAATTATAAACATCCTGTTGTGTAAGGTCACAGTCTTATAGCGTGTCTAATAGACAGACAGACAAACCTAATTGCTAGCTCAACACTAAGAAAATATCTAACTGAAGAAAAACTGTTATAAAATTGAACGTGACTTGACTTGGGCATAAAAATACAATAATTTATTTGATACTGCCGTGGTCTAGTGGTCTGAGTCATGGGCTCTCGATCCGGAGGTCCTGGGTTCGATTCCATTTCGATTCCCATTGATTGCAGACTGCATCACCTGCGATTGTCCGAAAAGAAAATGGATTCCGTGCTTTAGAGGCCTATTAGTTGCGCTATTAGGCGGTTTAAAAACTTTAACACCAGGGTTTATCGGGTCGATCGACTCCAAAAGTCACACGACAAGACAAGAGAGATAGCAATTTGGATAAAATTCTGTTTTTGACAAAATCCTGCAACATAAGTAGGTAATTAAGTCCCTCAGGCAAAATCCACTGAATTTGCAGAACCTGCAGCCTTTTTTCTTTGTGTATAATTTTTAAGAGCAATTTGCATATGACTTTCAACACCGCTGTTTAAAACAACGAAAATTACAGGTTTAAAATGTTAAGTAGGTATACGTTTAGTCCGCATACAAAACCTAACTTATAAGCAACTTTTAAGTTTAAAAGCAACTTGAGTAAGAAGAAGTAAGTAGCTTCCCAAAAATAAGATAAAAATACATGTAAATTACAGACGAACCTACTATTTAAGTAACTAAATCGGCGCAAAAAGATTGCTATACTGCAATTTGTAAGTTTTAAAATAGGCTGCTTTTCGCCATATAATAGCATTAAGTATATTTCATTTTTCCCATTGATAAACTGACTAAAGGCACGCCAGGGCACGGGTGATACCGCTAAGTTTTTCTGCGCGTTATAAATACTTGGATGCAAATTGCAATATTAGAAATGGCTGCTAAACTATTATAGAGGTACCATAACATTGTCAACATTATAATCGTCTTTATTTTTTTACCTAAGAAGCGTACTATCGCGTGTTAGTAATAGAGTCTGTATAGAAGTGCCAAGGACCTTTAATTGTAGAATGACTTGAACTTCTGAGCAATAACTGCCTCTGTGGTGTAGTATAGTAGTATGAGCCTGGGGCTCTCGATGCGGAGTTCGTAAGTTCGATTACAAAGATTACAACATTCATGATAGGATTGTTTCGAGATTGGTGAGGACAATGCAGGTTAATTGGCTGAAAATCGCGTGTTAATAATTATTGAGTTGAGTCTGTAGAGAAGTGCCAAGGACCTTTGATTGTAGGATGCCTTGATACTTTGAGTGTTATGATGCCTCAGAGGTGTTGTAGCATGAGCCTGGGGCTTTCTATGCGGAGTTCGTAGGTTCGATTTCGTAGATATAACAACATTCACGCTATGATTGTTTCGAGTTTAGTGAGGATAATGCAGGTAAAATAATTTGAAAATCGCGTGTTGCTAATTTTATTGACCTGACGATAGAGATGTAGGCGTGCCAAGGACCTTTGATTTTAGGATGACTTGAACTTCTGAGTAAGTATTAAGCTCTGTAGCCTAGGCGGTAGTCTCGATGCTGAGGTCCTAGAGTCGATTCCCAAGGGTGAAGTGATTAACACTAAGTGGATATTGCTATCGATCTCTTGAGATCACGACTTATTTAAATGTTTACAAAATCTCGTAATATAATAGGTAGGTACATCAGGGTCGTTAGACTAATAAATTAAAAATCTCATGTGTCAATTAGGTACTCAGCCCCTGTTGATATGAACGATCTTTAACCCCTTGTAATGTGTCTGTCTCGGTCTAAGTATTGTATAAATCGTATGTCATCTTCATCTTCCTAGCTTTTTTTCCGTATTTCACGGGGTCGGCTACCTAATCTAGGGATTCGAATATTACACAGAGCGACTGCCATCTGACCTCCGTAACCCAAAAGGGAAACCAGACCCAATCCTAGATTAGGTTACACAACCTTTGAATTTCTTCGTAGGTGTGTGCAGGTTTCCTCACGATGTTTTCCTTCACCGTAAAAGCGCCGAATAAACGTACATATGAGTTTCCCGTCTGCACGTTTTATTTTTTTTTGCTTCAGCAAGCTCACTTCCTTACTGTAGGTAGGTACGTTATACTATAATTATTAATTACAAAACTAGTTTCTTAGTAAAAACATACTAAAACAAAACATTAACTAGTGTCGTGATACTACTCTACACAAACATTGCAAAAAAGTATTCTGAATGAACGATGTTCATGTTACGCACGATTTCGCATCAGTTACCCACCCAAAGTGGTTACGAGCATTTTTTTTTTCTAGGTGTTATTCGTAGAAGCTGCTAAAAAGGATGTTCCATTAGAATTTTTCATCAAGTAACTACTTGTATTTAAAAAACTTGAACAATTTAGCGGTTTAAATAAGGCAGTTTAATTTTGTACTGTCGAGTCCGTGCCGATACCTGTCATTTTCTGTCTTGAGTGAACAGAAAGGGACATCGCTAGTATAGATGAATAAGCTGAACTTCTCATAATTTGGATTACAAAAACTTCCTCAGACTCTCTGCCAATCAATACTATCGAATAACTATTTATCAATAATATTGCTATTGTATTTCCAACAGGCGCCGCGCTCTGCTCCAGGCCTGCAAGCTATAGTCCACCTCACCCAAGACGAGGGTTCAGGAGTCGAAGGCGACCTGATCTTCACGCAGATAGTACCCAATGGCCCGGTGACCATTGAGGGCAACATCACGGGGCTGCCTGGAGGTCTACACGGCGTCCATGTGCATCAGACTGGGGCTATCAAAGATAACTGCAAAGATATCGGGCCTCACTTCATTGCTTATTACGTAAGTATCATCATCATCAGCTCAGATACGTCCCCGCCAAGGGGCAAGAGCCTACCCTGAATTTAGGGCGATCGGGCCTTAGTCGACCACGTGGGCCCAGTACGAATTGCTAAGTATCGTAAGTATCAGGGCATTATAATGCAGTCTAGAGCTCTAACCTTAGGCTCTCAATCCGAAGGTCTTGGGTTTGATTTCCACGGTTGACACTCAAATCCCATAACCATTGTTCTGGTTGGTCAATAATGCAAGTTGAATCACCTATAAAATGGGATTGAATCACCTGATTGTCTGACAAGTGGGTAAGATAGATGATCCGTGCTTCCAAGGGCACGGACGCTATTTTTTTAATTATGGTTAGAGGTATAATAAAAAAATACGTCATGTGATTGATTGAAGCACCATCCAATTATTAATTAAATCAGGCAGGCATATTATGCTCATCAAAGATAGCCTACCATCACGATATCACCAAGTATTTTTTCCCACCAAAACTTCATTTTTAAAACAATGGCAAAGACACTTCCTCATTCAGCCTATTCTTCTAGGGTCGGCACGGCGGACCACGCGATCACATCCGTCACGTTGGCGACCTTGGCAATATAAAGGCGGAAGATGGCGAAACTGTCAACGTGAAAATTGTCGACCACCTTATTTCTTTGGCGGGACCAAGGTCTATTGTGGGTCGGTCTTTGGCAATTACCAAAGGTGAAGACGATTATGGAAGAGCTAGTACGGAGGATAGTGCATTGACTGGTACTTCTGGGCCGGCTGTTTCTTGTGGTATCATCGGTTATTTGAACTAATATTTTTTTTACTGTGTAAACAATATTATTTTTTAATAAAATTACTTTGTAAAAATGACTTTTTTGTGAGTTCTCCTTCCCTTAATTAACAGGCCAAAACAGTCAGAAACGGGTCAAAAAGATAAAGCCGTGTTAATGTGAAAATCGACGACCATCTTATTTCTTTGGCGGGACCAAGGTTCATCGTGGGACGCTCTTTGGCGATAACTAAAGGTGAAGACGATTATGGCAGAGCTAGTACAGAGGATAGTGCTTTAACTGGTACTTCTGGGCCAGCAGTTTCGTGTGGTATTATTGGATATTTGAACTAATATTTTTTTTACTGTGTAATTGTGAACAATATTATTTTTTAATAAAATTACTTTGTAAAAATGACTTTTTTGTGAATCCTCCTTCCCTTTTTTAACAGGCCTAAACAGTCAGGAACGGGTTAAAAAGATAAAGCCGTGTTAATGTGAAAATCGACGACCATCTTATTTCTTTGGCGGGACCGAGGTCCATTGTGGGACGGTCTTTGGCGATAACTAAAGGTGAAGACGATTATGGCAGAGCTAGTACGGAGGATAGTGCTTTAACTGGTACTTCTGGGCCGGCTGTTTCTTGTGGTATCATCGGTTATTTGAACTAATATTTTTTTACTGTGTAATTGTGAACAATATTATTTTTTAATAAAATTACTTAGTAAAAATGACTTTTTTTGTGAATCCTCCTTCCCTTTTTTAACAGACCAAAACAGTCAGAAACGGGTCAAAAAGATAAAGCCGTGTTAATGTGAAAATCGACGACCATATTATTTCTTTGGCGGGACCAAGGTTCATCGTGGGACGGTCCTTGGCGATTACCAAAGGTGAAGACGATTATGGCAGAGCTAGTACGGAGGATAGTGCTTTGACTATACTTCTGGGCCGGCTGTTTCTTGTGGTATCATCGGTTATTTGAACTAATCTTTTTTTACTGTAAATGTGAACAATATTATTTTTTAATAAAATTATTTTGTAAAAATGTCTTTTTTGTGAGTCCTCCTTCCCTTATTTAACAGGCCAAAACAGTCAGAAACGGGTCAAAAAGATAAAGCCATGTTAATGTGAAAATCGACGACCATATTGGCGATTACCAAAGGTGAAGACGATTATGGCAGAGCTAGTACGGAGGATAGTGCTTTGACCATACTTCTGAACCGGCTGTTTCGTGTGGTATTATTGGATATTTGAACTAATCTTTTTTTACTGTAAGACGTAGTATTAATAGTTACTCTGTGCTGTAAGTGTGAACAATATTATTTTTTAATAAAAATTACTTTGTGAAAATTCATTTTTGTGTACCTCTTCCCTACATATTTAGATAATTTGAACGACCAATCAGAGTAAGACACAAATGGGGGCGTCACTTTAATTAAGGTAAGTGCTTTAGTAAGAATGGTTCTAAAATAAAATAAAAATTGTTATATCAAAACAATTTATTGAAACCATACAAAAAAGCTATTGTAAACAAAATGCAACTTATAGGGTCTCTGATTTTATTTTTCGAGCACCACAGATTTGTGTAAAGAAAATTACATAATAAAAAAGTTATGCTTACATAATTATTGTGATGTTTTACACCTGAGATAAACCTAAACGCCTAAACCAAAGTAATAAATACTAGATTTTATATTTTTAATGAGACGGACGGCCATTGGTCTGAAGTTTTTTTTGTAAATAGCTAAATTTGTAAAAATATTTAGAACAGGCATAAAATATGCTGACGTCACAACCTAAATTATCTAGGAAAGCTACCCGCCCATTAAAACATAAACAAATGTACCTAAAAGCATCATAAGGTTCGATTCTAAAGAAAATCTTCAAAATCGCACCCTTTTCACGCTAAAATTACATAAATTAAAAACAGAGGTCGCTTCAAGGAATCAATTCTGATTGGTGATTTCAAACCAACCAATCACAAAGCGTGAAGATCACGTCACAGACAAACTTGACGCAATCCCATTGGTTGTGTAGCAGTCTCAGCTAGCGCCATCTGTTATTTAGTTTCAGTACTAGTTTATTGCAGGCCGAGGGATTCGATGAGGCTATTTGCCTTCGCGACGTAGGCCTGCATCGCGGCCTCCTTTGATGTGCCCTTTTTGGCCTCCCACGCGTTGTATTTCGCCTTGCCTTTCAGGTCCAGCATACCCGGCTTGCCTGAAAAGTAGAAAGGAAAACTGTTAGTTTAACTTTTTTATTTCTGCTGTCAAAGTAGCCATGCCAGACCATAGATGCTAAATCGATTCAAATATTAATCTCTGGACTAGAAATGTTCTATCTGCTGCTCAGTCCTAGATCATTATTACTATGATAACACTACTAGATTATTACGTCGCCTAAAAAAAAAACGAAATAAACAAAAAATACTCTCCACGCAACAAAAAAGAATGTTCCCGAATCGCGTGATTTTCATGTGTATGTAAGTTTCAGTATTTAAAATACCCACACGAAATAACACTAATATGTAACTACTACTATGTTTCAGAGCACGAAACGTACAACAAGATCTTTATCATACCTAAACTATGAGGATCTTTTTTAGGGTTCCGTACCCAAAGGGTCAAAACGGGACCCTATTACTGAGGCTTCGCTGTCCGTCCGTCCGTCCGTCTGTCTGTCACCAGGCTGTATCTCATGAACCGTGATAGCAAGAGAGTTGAAATTTTCACAGATGGTGTATTTCTGTTGCCGCTATAACAACAAATACTAAAAACCAGCATACAATAAATATTTAGGGGGGCTCCCATACAAAAAACGTGATTTTTTTGCTCGTTTTCGTAGATAATGTTTCGGAGGCTGTTTCTCATGAACCGTGATAGTTAGATAGTTGAAATTTTCATATTATGTTTGAGTTATGTAAATCATTTTTAGGAGGTAGCACAAACAGATAAAAATTTTGTTTTGCAGAGTATTACCTAGTTCCAAGTTCCAAATTTTTTTTGATAAATTTCATATCTCCAGAGTCTACAGATTATCAATAAGCATGATGTATCGGTCGTATAAGAGTTTAAGCGGGCCTTTTATCGCTTGGCTATTCTTTATCGTTATCGTACGTAATGCCAAGTAATGCCTATAGTAATTAATATATGTATATATGTATAGTAATTAATAATGTATATTAATATACCTATGATTACGTCATAGTTCGATTAGACATTATGAAAAGTTCTTTCTTTTACGTATTTTATTGTTTCTTATTTTAGCTTTCTATTATCAGAATTAAACACATTTGTGGTCTAGTAGCAAAGCCTTGGTATCTCGATAAGGGGATTGTGGTTGAGGGTTTGATCCCCACAAGGGACAATGGATGGCAGATAGATAGAGTAGATGAGCTCTCGAATATAGTACAGCTCCCGTAGCGTGCAGCCGCTATAAGTCGCGATAGCCATTTTATCACACATTATATAGTACATTTTTGTCATATTGCATGGAATTTTTACGGATAGATGCGATATAAGTAGATAGGGGGAGCGGATTCTGGCTCGCTCGCGGCACTAGGTCCCAAAAAAAGCTCGCGAAACCTGGATGTGACCTAGAAATAAAGGTCGTCTAAAAGTTTGTCTGGGTTCCAAAAAAAGCTCACCAACAATCTGCCCGCCAATGTACATGTACAGGTAGTAGATAGGGGGAGCGGATTCTGGCTCACTCGCGGCACTAGGTCCCAAAAAAAGCTCGCGAAACCTGGATGGGACCTAGAAAAAAAGGTCGTCTAAAAGTTTGTCTGGGTTCCAAAAAAGCTCACCAACAATCTGCCCGCCAATGTACATGTACAGGTAGTAGATAGGGGGAGCGGATTCTGGCTCACTCGCGGCACTAGGTCCCAAAAAAAGCTCGCGAAACCTGGATGTGACCTAGAAATAAAGGTCGTCTAAAAGTTTGTCTGGGTTCCAAAAAAAGCTCACCAACAATCTGCCCGCCAATGTACATGTACAGGTAGTAGATAGGGGGAGCGGATTCTGGCTCACTCGCGGCACTAGGTTCCAAAAAAAGCTCGCGAAACCTGGATGGGACCTAGAAAAAAGGTCGTCTAAAAGTTTGTCTGGGTTCCAAAAAAAGCTCACCAACAATCTGCCCGCCAATGTACATGTACAGGTAGTAGATAGGGGGAGCGGATTTAATCGTTATTATATAGGTATGTAATGCACCTAATTTGCATGAACACCTATCAGTTTGCGGGAATAATGTTTAGGTCGTTTTTGCTCTGCCTACCCCTTTAGGGATAAAAGCGTGATTTTATGTGTGTATATTGTATGTATGTAATCAATAAATCGTGAACCTAATTTGCATGAACACCTATCAGTTTGCGGGAATAATGTTTAGGTCGTTTTTGCTCTGCCTACCCCTTTAGGGATAAAGGCGTGATTTTATGTATGTATGTCATCAATAATTCTTTCAATTCAGATACCTTTTTTTTTTTCTTTACCTGCGTACCTTAGCCGCGTTGCGAGTTGTAACTTGTATTAGAAATCGGTCCTTGTTTTTTTATTTATTTTTATGGTGGTTGGGTAATATTCATTTCAAAAGATTTACAACTGGATAGTCCGAAAATAATCTTCCCACGTTATTTTGCTGTGTAGTATCTTCCCACGCTTTTTTTTTTTTTAGTACAAAAGATTTGGTTCTGCTTATGAAATATTTGCATTGGTTGCCACCCACCTATATTATATTGCTTGTGGTCTTTGTACAGATTATTTTTTGTGTTTGCCCCTTATTTTTGGAAATGCGTATTAACTTGAATTTATATCGCCATTGTAGACAATAGTAATTTATTACTTTTTTTCCATCCCTATGCTTAGCAGGTGGTTATAGCAAGTCATGTTTGATATCAACTCGTATAAAAGGTCGCCATTGTGAACAATAGTCATTTATTATTTTGCCATCCCCTAAGCTTAGCAGGTGGTGCCCCGCTGTTAATTAAACATATAGCAGGTTCTAACATGTTTGATTTCAACTCGTATAAAAGGTAGGTTTGACAGCGTTAGAGTCACAGTTTACGTTACAAAGGCGCTTTGATTTCATCGACTATACGTTTTTTGTTAAGTGAATACATTTGAATTTATTTACAAGTGTTGTGCTGAATCTTTCAACATGCAGGTATGTAATAACTAATAAAAACTCTACTATTATCCTTTATGTGTACCTATCTAATTGTGTATTATGATATTTTATACTTACAGCTTAATCATACTTGTTTCAGCATACAACTGGTAATCCAGACGACTATACATTAAAGCATTATTACTATCCGATCGATGTTAGCGATGAAGAGATAAGTGATAAAAGTAAAATTGGACTTAAAAGAAAAAACAAGGATAGCGATAGTCCTAATAGTATTGATGCTTTCTTTGAAAAGCCCAAGAAAAAGAAAAAGATTTCAACTTTCTCCTCGTGTGTGGGCCAAACAACCAACGATGGAATGTCATACATTTCTTCAAACGAAGATGATTCTTCACACGCTACGCATTTCATAAAAGTAGAAATTTATGATATGGCCAAAATTCCCAAGGACACCCCTCCGAACGATTATTGGAAATACGCAAATGTGCGTGTCAAATATTGTGTCCATTCAGAAGAAGATAAACATTATCATCAAACGCGAGAAATTGTGTATAATATAACGAAGCAAATCGCTACAAAGGACAATTGCAAAAAGTTCTTTGTTGAATATAAAAAGTAACACACAAAAAAATCACGCTCTGTACCTGCCCAACCGTTAACCCAAACCATCCCCACTCAACTAAACTGAATTTCTTCGCATAAATACCTCGAATGGTCACAAACCATTTGTAAACAAGAACATGGATTCACCTGCGCGTCACCTGGCCTCACTGGAGGAAACTCTGGTTCGAGCAACAGTTGCCGCAGAGGAAGTCCAGTTGGATCAAGAGTTAAGCGAGATAGCATCACTCGTCGAACAAACGATGTAAGTTTATTTTTATAAACATATCATTTTTTTATTCATGAAATATCGAATAGAATTAGGGAAGGGGTGGGAACTATTTAAGCTTTCATCTCAATTTTCAAAAACCATTTTACTTTGATTTTGTATTGGGGTAGGAGTGTTCAAAATGTTTCACGATACGATTTTGTCACTTACAAAAGAAGATATAAAAATTATTCCCAAGTCTATTATTATAAATAAATTTCATAAATGCATCCGATTGTGGTTTATTTCCAACAAACTACCGGATTGTTTATTGAATGATCCAGATGTAATCCCTTTTTATAAACCATGTGACACACATTATAATTTTTCTAATTGTGGTGATGTGGTAGATGGGGTTATTCGTTTAAAAGCATATTGTATTTATTGTAACTAAATAATGGTAAGCAGTACTTACCTTTGGTTTTACTCAAAATAAGATTTACAATAATTCGTTTGTATTTATAATTTAATTCATACAAAAATATTATTTCTCAACTAACTGTGTGTTTTGTTTTATTTAGCCAAACTGGAGCTGGTGTGAAAAGAACAGCTACCGATGATCTTCCTAACGTACCAGCCAAGCAGCGTTGTTCACAAAAACCATCGACTTCGTCATCGAGGGAACCAGAAACGTCGAGACAGGGACAACATGCATCATCATCGAGGGAACCGACAGCAGCGGTGCAACCAGAGCATAACACGTCCTCATCGCGAAATGTAAGTGGGACCAAAGTTTATTGCACACCATGTAAAATGTTTTATTCTAAAAGATTTTCCGCGTCTCATCTTAATTCGACTAACCACAAGAATAACTCATTGTGTTTACATCAAACGCTCCCCAACGTATCTCGAATTGATACCGCGTTTAATAAACGATTGTTGACATACAGAATAAAAACACTCTCAGATTTTACAGATTTAGTTTTTGAGACTCCTGAACTGTTTTTAGGAAGCATTCAAGATACAATTAAATTATTAATTGAGAATTCAATTATAGAACATAAATGCATAAAAATAAATTTTGTTTTACATGCTGATTTTGTTCAACAAACGAAAAACATACACAATACATTCGATTTTCAAACGTTTAATTATATGTTTTGTGTGGGGGATTTTATTGATGATGTATATCAATTAATTATCAAAGAGATTTCGGATAAAATATCGAATTTTGAAAAAAAAGATAGTGGGTGGAGTCTCGAAAAAATAAAATATATTGACATGAATGTAAACAGATTTAACCCTTTACGCGGCTCATCATACCTCGATTTACCCACTGATATTAAAAATAAAAAGGCAGTTATTAACGTCAAAAATGAAGGTTATGATTGCTTTAAATGGGCTGTACTTTCAGCATTACATCCAGCGACAAAGAATGCAGACAGAGTTTCATCTTATTCTAGTTGGGAACATTCGTTAAACTTCACCGGAATTTCATTTCCTATGAAATTGAAAGATATAGAAAAATTCGAAAAGCTAAATAACATCAGCATTAATGTTTTTGGACTAGAATATGATTCAGAATCAAAAACAAATAACGTAGTGGGACCATTGTTTTTTACTAAAGCACGAAAAGAAAATCACATCAATTTATTGTATATTTCTAAAGGCGTGAAAAGTCATTATTGCTTTATAAAAAATTTGTCGCGATTAACTAGAAAACAAGTAACAACAAAACACTCTGCCATTCATATTTGTGATGGATGTCTACTGTATTTTTCCACAGTAGAGAAACTGAATCATCACCAAAAGTTCGATTGCAATCATATATGCACTGAATTACCTGATTCTACTTATAGAAAAAATAGATGGTTTGGTGAACCCGTACCAAAAAATAGAATAAGATTCCAAAACTTTCAGCGAAAGTTTGAAGGTCCCTTCGCTATTTATGCGGATTTTGAATCTTTCTTGAAACCTATACAAACTTGCGAACCAAATCCAGAAACTTCACACACTACAAATATACAAAAACATGAAGTGTATAGTTTTGGATACTATTTGAAATGTGCTTTTGATGATCGATTATCTGGTTATAAAACTTATTCAGGTGAAAATTGTGCTCAAGTTTTCATGAATTGTCTTAAAGACGAATTGGAAGTTATCGCCAAAAAGACCATATTTCATGTAGCTTCTAAACCACTTACAACGGTCCAGATGACTAAAATTGCACAAAGTACTACGTGTTTTATCTGTGACAATGATTTGGCAGAAGACACGACCATATTTCACAACCAGTATGATGGTTCATTTATAGGAGTCGCTCACACAGTTTGTGCTGATAATTATCGCGCTCCAGATTATGTTCCAGTATTTTTACATAACCTGAGCAATTACGATGCCCACTTTATTGTGCACGCCTTGAACCTTGAGGAAGGAAAAATTGATATTATTCCTCAAAACAAAGAAAAGTATATTTCCTTTTCCAAGGAATTCACAATTGGTAACAAGAAAATGACTTTGCGATTTTTAGATTCATTTAAGTTCATGGCTAGTGGTCTTGATAAATTGGCATGCAATTTAAAGTATAATCAATTTCATGAATTAAAATCAGTATTTCCGAAAGAAGATGATCTTAAACTTCTGGTTAGAAAAGGCATTTATCCATACGAATATGTTAAAAATTTTAACGACCTCGAACTGACCTCGCTTCCTGATAAAGAACATTTCTTTAATTCATTAACTAACTCAGACATATCAAATGATGACTATATTCATGCAAATAAAGTTTGGAAACATTTTAAATGTCAAAACATGAAAGATTATTCGGACTTATATTTAAAAACAGATGTCCTGTTATTAGCTGATGTTTTTGAAAATTTCAGAAACTTATGCATGAAAACTTATGGCTTAGATCCAGTACATTATTTTACTGCACCTGGTTTAAGTTGGGACGCCATGCTTAAAACAACCAAAATTGATCTTGAACTACTATCTGATTTTGACAAAATTGCATTCATTAAAAGGGGCATTCGTGGTGGGATTTCTCAATGTAGTAATAGATATGCAAAAGCAAACAATAAATTCATGAAAGACTTTAATCCTGAATTAAAATCATCGTTCTTAACCTATCTAGATGCCAATAATTTGTATGGATGGGCTATGTCACAATTTTTACCAACGGGTGAGTTTTCATGGATCGATCCAGAAGAGTTCGATTTGAATGTTCCTGATAATTCTCAGTATGGATTCATACTAGAAGTGGATCTGGAATATCCCGATCACTTACATAATTCACACTCTGATTTACCATTCTGTCCTGAAAAACGCTGTTCAGGCTGCTCAAAAATAGATAAGTTAATTCCAACTTTAGACCACAAAAGTAAATATATTATACATTATCGTAATTTAAAACAATGCATTGAACATGGGTTAAAATTAAAAAAAATACATAGAGTTCTCAAATTTAAACAAAGTCCGTGGTTGAAAAAATATATAGATTTAAATACTGAAATGCGTGCAAAAGCTACTTCAGCATTTGAAAAAGATTTTTTTAAGTTAATGAATAACTCAATTTATGGTAAAACGATGGAAAATGTAGAAAAAAGAGTAAATGTAAAGTTAGTTACCCACTGGGAAAATAAAGGCAATATATTAGGTGCTCAATCACTTATTGCAAAACCAGAGTTTCATAGCTTAGCAATATTCTCTGAAAATCTCGTGGCAATACAATTAAATAAAACAAAAATAATGTATAATAAGCCACTATATCTCGGTTTATGACTGAGAATATCAGGAACATTCAAATCGAACTCTTCTGGATCGATCCATGAAAACTCACCCGTTGGTAAAAATTGTGACATAGCCCATCCATACAAATTATTGGCATCTAGATAGGTTAAGAACGATGATTTTTATTCCGACATTAAAAACGATTTAAATGCACGATTTGATACGTCGGATTATCCTTTAAATAATCAATTTGGATTCCCGAGAGTCAACAAAAAACAACTGGGGCTGTTTAAAGACGAGAACAATGGGAAAATTTTCAAAGAGTTTGTAGGGTTAAGATCTAAAATGTACGCCATGGATGTAGAAGATAATTTTATCGCCAAAGCAAAGGGTGTGAATAAATCAGTCACGAAAAATTTTACTTTAAATAATTATAAAAAGTGTTTATTTCAGCAAACCACTAAAACTTGCTCAATGCTTAGATTTCGTTCAATTAAACATACCATTTATACACAAAAAAGCAATAAAATTTCATTATCACATAATGATACTAAAAGATTTTTACTACCGAATTCCACTGATACATTAGCATGGGGTCACTACAGATTGAGAAATAATTAATTATTTTTAATTATGCTTTCAACTAGCATTTATCATAAGTCAAGTATTATATTTTGATGTGCAATTTACTTTGGTTCCACATATTTTTAAGTATTACAATAATGATGTTATAAAATTTTGTATTTCTAAACTACGAGCAACAAGCAGGTACTTCATCATGTGTAATGTAAAAATTAGTTTTATATACTCAATAATATTAGTTTTATATACTCAAATTGAAAAAAAAATATTTTTTCTTTCTTCTTTCTTTCTAAATTTATTTGTAATTTTATTTTATAAACTTAATAAAAATAATTACATTAAATAGTTTTGAGTTTTAATTAACAATTACAAAATATATATATAACAACAACTGTAAAGTATTATGTAATGTTGTATTGTTCTGTTAATTTACACTTTAAACATATACGCCCTTTGGAACAGACGTTTGATTAATTCACTATCATTTTGATTTTAAATAGTAAAAGTTTTAAAATGTATCATTTTTTACATCCCTTTACTGCTATCGTTGCAGGACCTAGTGGTTGTGGAAAATCTAATTTTGTTACTAATTTCCTAAAATTTTACAAAGAAATATGTAATGTAGAATTTGCAAAGGTTGTATGGTGTTACGATGAAATGCAACCCTTATATAATTTAGAAAATGTTGATTATTTTCAAGGTATTCCAGATTTAAATATGTTTGATGGAAAACAGCCTGAGTTAATAATAATAGACGACTTAATGAGAGAATCAGATGGGCGTGTAGTTGATATTTTTACAAAAGGTAGCCATCACAGAAATTTAAGTGTATTTTATATTACACAAAATTTATTTCATCAGGGTAAGGGACAACGAGATATATCTCTAAATTCCAGCTACATTGTATACTTTAAAAATCCCCGAGATAGAACGCAGATACGATATTTGGGTCGTCAACTTTTACCGGAAAATTCTAAGTTTGTTGAAGACGCTTATAAAGATGCAACAAATAAGCCCCATGGTTATCTAATGATAGATCTGAAACAGAGTACAAACGACTTACATCGCTTTAAAACAAATATATTCCCCGATGACTACACCATATGTTATATTCCGAAAACAAAAGGATATAAATACACAAACATACATTCAAAACCACCATTCACGAAAAATGAATTCAAGAGTTAAGACACAAACAGATTTTTTACGAGCTTTGCATTTACTGAAACCTAAGTTTCGCAAAGCATTATTAAAAGCTTGTAACGACGAAGAGATCCACTGTATTTGCGAATGCATTTACAACGTTTTACAAGGTACAATTCCTATACCTGAAAAAGATAAAAATAAGCTGATTAAGTATAAAACAGTTCTCCGAAAATTGATAGCAAAAGGAAAAACTAAGATAAGAAAAAATATCATTATTCAAAAAGGGGGTGCATTTTTACCTATTATTCTTGGAAGTTGTCTCAGCGCATTACTGGGGTCTATTTTTAAAAAAACAAATGATGGATAATGCTACTAAAATGATACTTATTGAACCAGAAGTAATAGAGAAATTAAAAAGTAATAATGATAATAGTACAAGTAATACAAATTTGTCGCGCCTTGATGGAGAAATGCATAAAATTTTAAAAACTAAATTGGAGGACAGAGAAAAATGGTCACTTTATTTACAAACGTTGCAAAGGTACTTATACTTCATTGGAAAGGATCGAAACCCTTTAAAGATCCCTATCATATCTTTTAATGAGTCAGAGAATATTATAAAAGAGCCAGCCAAGTCAGAACAAAGTGCAGAATCTACTGAGGTTTCTACTAAGACTAACATCGAGGGTACATATTCTAAGCCGTATTTGCTTCAACTTTTACCAAAGTCCTATAAAATAAAGGGTGAACTAATATTAGACATACTATTGAAAAATAAAGATAAAATATATTGGGACGACAATGGTACTGTTTTTATCAACAATAGAGAAATCCATAAAAGTAATATTGTTGATCTTTTAGGGGATGTTGTAAGACCTCTAAAGAATAGTTCACCCCATGGGTGGGCAGAATTTGCATTAACACTTAAAGATTTGAAAGTGCCTACTAGTTATATAGGTAATCCGAAGAGAGCAACTTATATTAACGTTTTATCGAACAGTCCAACCTTTAATAAAAGAAAAGAAGAAGCTACTACTTCAAAAGAAAGTAACGCTACACCTGATACTTATTCAACACCACATATTAGTAAAACAAACAGTCAAGAGAAAAAGAAAAGAAAAATCGATTGGCAGAAATGGAGCCCCTATTAGAAATCCATAATATTTATTATGATGTGTCTCACCCAGCCGGATATAGTAGCCTCAATAAATTATCAGAGGCTATGAAGAATAAAATGACGAAAGAGGAAGTGAAGAAATGGATGGAATCTCAAGACACCTACACTCTACACAAACCAGTTCACCGACGGTTTTCGAGAAATAAGTATGTTTTATCTAATTTTAATGAACTTTGGCAAGCTGATTTAAGTGATTTAAGATCCTATACTGAATATAATGATGGATACAAATATATATTGTGTGTGATTGATGTATTCAGCAAATATGCTTATGCAAGAGCAATAAAACAAAAAAATTCAGATTCAATAAAAACTGCGTTTGCAGATATATTTTTAGAGGCCAAAGCAACACCTAGACATCTGCAGTCTGATAAGGGTACTGAATTTATTTCAAAAAGCGTTCAGTTATTTTTAAAGAGTAAATCTATAAACTATTATACTACAAATAATCCCGATATTAAAGCTAGCATAGTGGAGAGATTTCAACGTACCTTAAAAATGAAAATGTGGCGATACTTTACTCATAACAATACATATCGTTATATAGATATTCTTCAAGATTTACTTTATTCGTATAACCACAGTTTTCATTCAAGTATAAAAATGCGTCCATGCGATGTTAATTCCAATAATATCATGACCGTGTGGCGTAATCTGTATGATAGACAAAATACTAAAAAAACTACTGAAAAAAGATTTAATGTAGGTGACTATGTAAGAATAACCAAATATAAACACATATTTCAAAAAGGTTATGAAACCAACTGGAGCGACGAGATTTTTATTATTTCTTCAGTGGTTAATAGATCACCTTGGATAGTTTATACCGTCAAAGATTTACAAGGTGAACCGATTACAGGAACTTTTTATAGTAAAGAATTACAAAAGGTTGAGTATAACCCCCACGATACATATAAAATAGATAAAATAATACAGTCTCGCTACTCAGGTAACAGAAAGCAAGTGCTCGTTAAGTGGAAAGGTTATCCCAACAAATTTAACACTTGGATATTAGCTTCAAATTTAAAAAAAATATAATGGAGGATAGTTTTTATTTAACACTTTTGAGTAATAGTTCGATGTTGTATTTCCCTAACAATGTAACCTCAAATTTTTTTACGAAACTACCAAAAACGCTTAAGTTAGAAGGAGAATGGGTTGTTGGATTAGTGGAATTTAATTATCCCTGTACAATGTTCAACGTGCAGGAACATGAAAACATATTTTATGTAACTAAAAAAGAAGAGGGGTATGAAAATGGTGTACAGTACAAATCTAACATACCTACCACAAACTATGATGATATCACTCACTTTTTACAGTCTTTTAATGAAAATAAGCTGTTAAAAGGAAAAGTCACTTTTGAATACAATGAAGTATCAAAGCTTGTCACAGTATCTACTTCAGATGATATATTGGTTATGAATCTCGCACCTAAGCTATGTTTACAGCTGGGATTTGAACCTAATACAAATATCGCTGTTCATAAATCAGGTAAATACCCAGTGAACCTGAATTTAGGGCTACCATCTCAACTTTTTATATATTCAGACATAGTGCAACCGCAGATAGTGGGAGATGTCATGACATCATTATTAAGAGTTGCAACACTAGACCCCATGAAATATACATATGGTGCATTTAAAATGAATATTTTTTCACCAGCGCACTACTTACCAGTAATGCGTAGAGAGTTTGATGTCATTGAAATAGATATAAGAACTAGTGTTGGTGATAGAGTACCATTCCAGTTCGGAACTGCATGTGTTAAACTACATTTTAAGCGAATAAAATGATTAATAATCAAAACCAAATATGTCCTTACCACCATTACTATTCACATCAGGCTGGGACTGGAGTAGGCATTGTATATAGAGGCGTTCCTCATCAGAGGGGGCATGGTATTGGTAGTTTTCTTGGTGGTTTATTCAGATCTGTGTTTCCTCTTTTAAAAAGTGGGGCGAAAGCAATTGGTTCCGAAGCCTTAAATGCAGGTAAAGGGTTGTTGACTGATGTGCTTAATGCTCGCCCACTGGATGAATCTGTCAAAACACAGCTTAAAAATGTGAGTGCAAACTTAAAACGAAGAGCGGATAATAAAATTGATTCCATGTTTGGATCTGGGTATAAAACTCGAAGACAGTCAAAAAAGGTATCTATTCGTAAGAAACCACCGAAGCGAAGAGGTGCCACGAAAAAAACAAATAACGATATATTTACATCTTAAAAATCATGTCGTTCTTACATAACAACTCTTGTGAATGTGTGAAATCAGAATTAGATTTGTTCGCCCTCCCATCAACACAAACCAGCATAGAGAGCGGACAGTGGATCAACTATAGCCCAGTGTCATCATTAACCGACGATGGACCTATTGAATTTTTAATACCTGGCTCTGGAGATGATTATATCGACTTATCGCACACAATGCTCATTGTGAAAGCAAAAATTGTTAATCGTGACGGCACACCAATTCCTGAGACTGTTAAAGTTGCACCAGTAAACAATTGGCTACATTCCCTTTTCAGTCAGTTAGATATATATTTAAATCAAAAGCTCATCTCACCTCCCAATAACACCTACGCATATCGAGCATACATCGAAACTTTACTTAATTATGACAGGGGAGCTAAAAAGTCTCATCTCACTTGTGGATTATGGTATGACGATACACCTCATCAAATGGATACATGTGACAATACTAACGTAGGATTTAATTTGAGACATAGCTTAACACACAACAAGGAAGTGGAAATGATGGGACATTTGCATGGTGACATATTCAGCCAAGAAAAATTTTTGATTAACGGTGTAGAAATGCGCATAAAATTAGTACGTACAAAAGAAACTTTCAATCTCTTATGTTCCAATCTGGATTCAAAATTTAAAGTTGATATTACTAGTGCATCTATCTTAATGCGTAAAGCTAGAATTAATCCATCCGTTCTACTTGCTCATCAAAAAGTTTTAGCTACTACTACTGCAAAATATCCTATCACTCGCGCGGAAGTCAAAGTGTTAACTATTCCAGCGGGGGTGCAAGGAAAAACTCTCGATAATATATTTCTTGGGCAAATACCTAAAAGATGTGTGATTGGATTCGTAGATAATACTGCATTCAATGGATCTCTAAATAAAAATCCATTTAATTTTGTACATCATAATATGAATATGTTTAGTTTATATGTCGACGGTCAACAAATTCAGCCATGTACATTACAACCATCTTTTCCGAATAATATGATTGTAAGCGCATACAACACATTGTATTCTGGTACCGGCATTCATTTTGCGAATGAAGGTAATTATTTATGTATGGATGATTACTCAGGTGGATACTGTTTAATGGCTTTTGACATGACCCCTGATTTGTGTGCTAATTCATTAACACACTGGAATTTAATCAAACATGGTAGCGTCAGGATGGAAGTTCGATTTGATAGTGCTCTAGCGACAACAGTAAATTGTATAGTTTTTGCTGAGTTCGATAATGTTATAGAAATTAATAAAAACCGTGACATTAGCATTGATTATAATAGTTAGAAAAAGTTTTATATAAAACATAAATAATAAATTACTATTGTAAATTCTCCATTCTCCGGTAATCAGTGCAAGTATGTAGACATTTCTTATAAAATGGATACACATGAAGTACAAACTTATATGCGAAAAATTCATCCTTTATTGGAATACAATGTATTTGCTGCTAATAGATTACCAATTCATATGAGTACCCCAATTTATTTGATAAGTAACTTAGACCCCGACACAAAGTCAGGATCACATTGGATAGCAATTTTTATATCGGAGAGTGGTATTGCAGAATATTTCGATACTTTTGGTCGCAAACCGGAAGGGTATCATTTAACTTTTTTAAAACGAAATGCTTATAGATGGAGCTATAATAGTAAGATCATACAAAATATGTTTTCATCTTTTTGTGGAGAATATTGTCTAATGTATTTATTTTTAAGGTATAGAGGCATATGTTTAAAAGATTTTGTTAAAATGTTTACTGAAAAAACCTCAATCAATGATATTTTACTAAACGATATGTTTAAATCTTTCTTGTAAGTAATTGTTATCACAAATGTATTAAAAATAAGAATAAAATGATTTGATAATTTATTTTTAACTTTTATTTAAATGTACCTTCCACTATATATTTTTATTTATGTATAATACAAAATAAAACAAAAAATATGGTTATTCTTTTTATTCAACATAATAATATTGAGGACTATATACACTAGTCGTAATGGAATATGTTACAATGTCGTCACTGTCACTATCACTTTCACATTCATCATACTCGTATGATGTACATGATAGAAAATTACAATCCTGCCAGCATATTTCTCTTAAATTATATTCATCATTAGTATAACTATAGACGTCTGAAGCAGTATAATCTTGCTGTGACGTTGAAGGTTCTTGTGATGTAGAAGGCTTTTGTGAACAACGCTGCTTGGCTGGTACGTTAGGAAGATCATCGGTAGCTGTTCTTTTCACACCAGCTCCAGTTTGGCTAAATAAAACAAAACACACAGTTAGTTGAGAAATAATATTTTTGTATGAATTAAATTATAAATACAAACGAATTATTGTAAATCTTATTTTGAGTAAAACCAAAGGTAAGTACTGCTTACCATTATTTAGTTACAATAAATACAATATGCTTTTAAACGAATAACCCCATCTACCACATCACCACAATTAGAAAAATTATAATGTGTGTCACATGGTTTATAAAAAGGGATTACATCTGGATCATTCAATAAACAATCCGGTAGTTTGTTGGAAATAAACCACAATCGGATGCATTTATGAAATTTATTTATAATAATAGACTTGGGAATAATTTTTATATCTTCTTTTGTAAGTGACAAAATCGTATCGTGAAACATTTTGAACACTCCTACCCCAATACAAAATCAAAGTAAAATGGTTTTTGAAAATTGAGATGAAAGCTTAAATAGTTCCCACCCCTTCCCTAATTCTATTCGATATTTCATGAATAAAAAAAATGATATGTTTATAAAAATAAACTTACATCGTTTGTTCGACGAGTGATGCTATCTCGCTTAACTCTTGATCCAACTGGACTTCCTCTGCGGCAACTGTTGCTCGAACCAGAGTTTCCTCCAGTGAGGCCAGGTGACGCGCAGGTGAATCCATGTTCTTGTTTACAAATGGTTTGTGACCATTCGAGGTATTTATGCGAAGAAATTCAGTTTAGTTGAGTGGGGATGGTTTGGGTTAACGGTTGGGCAGGTACAGAGCGTGATTTTTTTGTGTGTTACTTTTTATATTCAACAAAGAACTTTTTGCAATTGTCCTTTGTAGCGATTTGCTTCGTTATATTATACACAATTTCTCGCGTTTGATGATAATGTTTATCTTCTTCTGAATGGACACAATATTTGACACGCACATTTGCGTATTTCCAATAATCGTTCGGAGGGGTGTCCTTGGGAATTTTGGCCATATCATAAATTTCTACTTTTATGAAATGCGTAGCGTGTGAAGAATCATCTTCGTTTGAAGAAATGTATGACATTCCATCGTTGGTTGTTTGGCCCACACACGAGGAGAAAGTTGAAATCTTTTTCTTTTTCTTGGGCTTTTCAAAGAAAGCATCAATACTATTAGGACTATCGCTATCCTTGTTTTTTCTTTTAAGTCCAATTTTACTTTTATCACTTATCTCTTCATCGCTAACATCGATCGGATAGTAATAATGCTTTAATGTATAGTCGTCTGGATTACCAGTTGTATGCTGAAACAAGTATGATTAAGCTGTAAGTATAAAATATCATAATACACAATTAGATAGGTACACATAAAGGATAATAGTAGAGTTTTTATTAGTTATTACATACCTGCATGTTGAAAGATTCAGCACAACACTTGTAAATAAATTCAAATGTATTCACTTAACAAAAAACGTATAGTCGATGAAATCAAAGCGCCTTTGTAACGTAAACTGTGAGTCTAACGCTGTCAAACCTACCTTTTATACGAGTTGAAATCAAACATGTTAGAACCTGCTATATGTTTAATTAACAGCGGGGCACCACCTGCTAAGCTTAGGGGATGGCAAAAAATAATAAATGACTATTGTTCACAATGACGACCTTTTATACGAGTTGATATCAAACATGACTTGCTATAACCACCTGCTAAGCATAGGGATGGAAAAAAAGTAATAAATTACTATTGTCTACAATGGCGATATAAATTCAAGTTAATACGCATTTCCAAAAATAAGGGGCAAACACAAAAAATAATCTGTACAAAGACCACAAGCAATATAATATAGGTGGGTGGCAACCAATGCAAATATTTCATAAGCAGAACCAAATCTTTTGTACTAAAAAAAAAAAAAGCGTGGGAAGATACTACACAGCAAAATAACGTGGGAAGATTATTTTCGGACTATCCAGTTGTAAATCTTTTGAAATGAATATTACCCAACCACCATAAAAATAAATAAAAAAACAAGGACCGATTTCTAATACAAGTTACAACTCGCAACGCGGCTAAGGTACGCAGGTAAAGAAAAAAAAAAAGGTATCTGAATTGAAAGAATTATTGATGACATACATACATAAAATCACGCCTTTATCCCTAAAGGGGTAGGCAGAGCAAAAACGACCTAAACATTATTCCCGCAAACTGATAGGTGTTCATGCAAATTAGGTTCACGATTTATTGATTACATACATACAATATACACACATAAAATCACGCTTTTATCCCTAAAGGGGTAGGCAGAGCAAAAACGACCTAAACATTATTCCCGCAAACTGATAGGTGTTCATGCAAATTAGGTGCATTACATACCTATATAATAACGATTAAATCCGCTCCCCCTATCTACTACCTGTACATGTACATTGGCGGGCAGATTGTTGGTGAGCTTTTTTTGGAACCCAGACAAACTTTTAGACGACCTTTTTTCTAGGTCCCATCCAGGTTTCGCGAGCTTTTTTTGGGACCTAGTGCCGCGAGTGAGCCAGAATCCGCTCCCCCTATCTACTGATATATTCGTTAACGCGCGGTGGCATGCTACGGGAACAGGTTCAGTTAAGGCTAGCGCAATGCACACCCTCCATCCAGATCTATACTATGATTGATGGCTAGGAACTGGATGCGTAGAGCCGAACATCGGGCTCCGTAGCGCGCCTTAGTTCAGTGTCCACGTAGTAATACAGAATGATGATGATGGATGATTGAAAAGCAGGAACGGTACCTTACCGGCAGGGTAACCTTCGATTTGTGGCTGGCAGAAACAAACACTAGGTTCGGTAAGGCCACTTAAGAGCTATGACCTAGGGCCTAAGTTAATGTCCAATAGAAGGAACTTACTGGCTGGGTCAGCATCACCGACGGTGGCTTGCTTGAAGAGTGCGTAGATCTCCAGGAGGTCCTGGTCTGTGGGCCGGGACTTCAGCTTCTTGATGTCGGCGGCGGCCTTGTCGAATTGCTGGAATGAGAGGAAACAACGAAGGTTAATATGGGGAAGATGAGAAATTTTACTCATCTGGGGTGTTTTAAAAAACTACAGTGTATTTTACGAAGTCTGCTAACTGACGATCTATCACTAGTAAATTGTATTCAACGTGCCCTGCCCGCCCCTGGCCTATCCCCCTTAGGAGGAAAGAACGAAATTTTTTTCCACTTGTTGTTTGTCTAGGTTTCAAGCACGCGAGTTCGATCAACATCCATGCTGGACTGGGAGTGATAGAAAAACATAGAATGTACCAGCTGCATCTCCTCCCGGAAGCCTCCCGGCCATGCTGTAAAAAACCAGCTAAGGGATTCGAGGATTTCAGTGTAGGCATTGCAATTTAGGCGATGGGCTGACAGCCCGTCACTATAGCACAATATACAACTGTAATAACTCTCAAAACTTGTCAGACATGGTGGAACGACCTTTGTTTAGGTAGTTTGCTCTGCCTACCCCGGATAAAGGCGTGATTTTATGTATCTATGTGTATGTATGAGTTCGATCAATAGCGGCCATAATTTAACCATCATACTTCCGACAGTCTATTTACTCTGACTGACCCAAATTAACCCTCAAGTTTTCAGACAGCTTATCTACTTTCAAAAAAAATATCAGAAGAAATTGTTGTAAACCTTCGAATACAGGAAGTTTACTTGAGTCAAGCAAGCTAGAGATCAGACACTACGGCTATTTTATTTACGTCACAGTTTCACTACAAGGAAACTAACTAGAGGTTAATTTACACTTACATCAGTTAAAAGCTGTTAAAACCTGTTTCTTTTTATTATTATTTCTTGGAACATTTCTTGTGCGTCTACTGATAACTGAATAGGTAAGTTTTATAAAAACGTAGTAGGTATTCCAAAACACGAATTTATAAGTCTTATTTACAAGTCTTTAAAAAGGTAGCTAAGTAGGTACTATACAAAAAATACTCACGCAGGTCAAGATTATAAACAGCGGATGTAAAAATAACAATGTCATTTACAAAATAAGGTCCAAAGTTCAAAAACACCTCCCGATGAAGTTTAATATGCAAATTCAAAAACAAGTTATGAATTAAACATGTAGCTATTTTAGGAAACCTAGCTTTAAAAATATACTTTACTACCTAGCACATAACAATTATACATACATACATACATAAAGTCACGCCTTATTTCCTTACGGGGTAAGCAGAGCGTAACACACCTAGTAAAAGGTGTTTTCGCCATGTCTGACAAGTATAGATTGAAATATTATCACTATTATTTTTTTATCGCTCCCATCATTCCTACATCATACTCATCGGCTAGAGCTTAAGATCCCTACCTGGAAGTTGTGGGTTTGACTAGAAACATAATGTGTTATTTTTATACTTGGTATAAATAAATTAATTAAGATGGACTTCTTCTAAATAATTATTTTTTAAATAAACTATACAAAAACCACTTGAATAAATTGTTAAAAGGAAAAACACCATAGAAAGACCATGTAATTGCTAACAATTAACAAAGATTCTCTACCACTTACTTGTATGTTCAACATAGGTTACAACTTCTATTATATTATACAGCATCTTAAATGCAATGCACACAATAGTAAAGTTTCATCATCTAACTAATTTAAAAAAAAAACTTTTATATTATTGCAGATTTTACTGAACATGCCAAACAATCATCAACCGGTCTGTTTATTCCATTTATAATCAGCCATGACTTGGATAACTGGTGTGAAAGGTGACTAAGGCAAGGCATCAGTATAGTATTGTATTGTTCAACAATTAGCAATAGTTCAAGTTGCAATTAGTCATACTGAGAAAGAATAAGTTTAACAAACACTACTTGCTAAGAAATAAAGATTTATTAATTTACAAGATAAACTAACTATAAAAATAAATTAAAATTTTATAGGTATTTAAATAATTCTTGTGAAAGCATCATAAAAAGTGAATGAGAACATAAAATACATTGTAGTTTGTATGCAATTTTGGAGTCACCGAAGCAAGAAAAGGCAACTTTCTCTAAGATTATCTGTTCATCTTTACAAAAAGTAAATTTCTTTCTAGTTTGTAAAGAGACATTATTCTTACTCTGCTTATAAGCATAAGTAATTGCAAGAATATCATTACAGAGGTCATTTAGACATAAATAAGTAAATACTCCAATCTTTATAATGTTAAATCTCATAAGAAAAAAATAATCAATCAAGTATGTTTGATTGCATTTGTAAGTATACTAGTTATTGCTGGCAATTACAATTCAAGGGAAAACTAATGAAATTAGAATGAGAATTTCACAGTAAATCGTACTTTGACCGTTTCTACTTCATGGTTGTTTAATAAATCAAATTGTGTAGGTACTTACCTCTTGTAGAGACATGATGTGTGTTCACCCAAATAGATAACCTAAAAACACAACAAAATACTGAATTTCTACACGAATTACTTTGCTAAATTCAAATATCTATAAAGCTACGTGACCGGCTTCATTGAATGCATGTACTTAGGTATTTATCATTGGATTGAACCGGGCGGTCAGTCCCCGGTGTGATTATCAATTTATCAAACCTTAAACTGCAAACTTGTTACTTCTATCATTACTACGAAAAGAGATGATATTCAGTGAAGCTAGTGATTTATTCTAGTTAAATAGTGATACAAATATGCAAAAGAACTTTTAAGAACACGTCACATCACAAACTTACTTCGGAAAAGTGGAGGCAACTGCACAACGCAAGTAGTGGTTACAAACTGAATGAATCAACTCGGGAAACCGTACACCAAGCTACGGATGGAGAATTATCAGCGCGCGTTCCACGATCGTTATCGAAAATCTAGTAATTGATTATGGAAAACTATAAAATGCTAAGGAAATGTTAAATGTTAATAAATCACAAATTATAACCTCAAAAATTACTGAAATTTTGACAATGACTTTTTTATTTTTTATTCTCAATTCTCAATTCTTTATTTGCTTTCATGTTGTACAAAAGGTGTTATAAGTAAATTCAGAAACAAACATGAACCCTGTAAGGGTATGGCATTATTACAAAGTAGTTTATACTAGGCTAGGTATTCGAGTTCAGCCTAATGACCATGACCTGCGTGCAGCCAAAACATGCGAGATGAGATAGTTTTTTTACCCATAATATTATAATTAATTATTTAATATAATTAATTGAATAATTAACTATAAACTGACCTCAATAGGTACAATAAATTATTTTATTTTATTACAATTTGTTTAGATTTCTACTAAAATTTTTTTATCCTTTCTTTTGAAACTAAAAGGGCACGTACTAAGGGCGACAACTAGGGGGGCGACAACGGCATGGTTAGAATAAAATGCAAAATATTTGATTGATACAATCTTATTTATTAATTTGGTATGTTTGTTTTAGTAGGTATCATGTATCATCTATCCATCAGAAAGCGGGCTTAATACCGGACATCTGATATCAAATAGATGTTTGCCTATTATGAATCTAAAATAGGCTAGTTTCAATAATGTTATGTTCACGCCGCGCCGTTCTATTCCGTAGCAGCTGATGGCGAGTATTTATTCCTTGCATTACCATTAGCCATCATTTTCATTTATCATACGTACACGAATTACGACCGCAGCCAAGTCAATGGCCACATAATTATATACCCATTTACATTTACCTATTTACAATTGTATGGATCAAGGTGTTGGTAGAGACGACAGTTTGTTTTTTATAGAAACCACAAATTCTATGAAAATCTTATTTTATTTTATTTGAGAATTTTTTTATTTAATCCACTCGATCAAAAGTTTTTGGAAAGTTTTTATTCATAGTTAGCCAATAATATGAATGGATTTATAATTTTAACATTTTTATAATTAATACCTAAATAAATTAATTAAATTAGTTAGCCTAATTACGCGTATTTTGATTGGAGTTTCTCAGCCATTTCGATGTACTGTTTCATGGCGTCTTCCTTGGACATTCCCTTGCGGCTAGTCCATGCCTTGAACTTGGCCTTCTCTACCAGACCGCTGGGCTCAGCTATAAAAGAAAATAATTCATTAATTGATGATAAGTGCCTGAAGTTTCTAAGTTTAAACCGAAATGCTTTCTTATAAAAGTTACTAGGTTGTAGATATAAGTTAATGTAGATATAGTACTTCAATAGGCAAGTAAGAAAGGTACCTACAGGTACTTACAGAGCTAGATGAAATAAAAAAAGCTTACAAATTAAAATCATGAAATAACGTCTGGGAATAACCCAACCAGTGCAATATCTCTTGATTATAATTATCTCTCTTTATTATTCTATAATCATCTCATAAAAATCACCTTGCAATTTAAGTAAATTGTGGTTTTGTTATGTTGTATTAGGTCAGCTCTGCAGGATACATTTTCATATTGAATTTAAATTATTATTGTTATTGAACAGTGCAAATCAAAATGAAATCGTTTTATTACCTATATTTAGAGCGATCCGAATTAAGATCCAATTTTAAAATCCCTTAAATTTATAGATGTGTTATTTTAATAAAAATACCTGTTTTAGGAGCTGGTTCAAGGTAATTTAGTAACCGGTCTTTTGCCCTTGGCCCCTTCAAGATGAGAGTAAGGATAACTTACCGATGTTAACATCGCCAAAGTTAGCCTGCTTGAACAGAGAGTATAGAGCCAGGTTCTCGTTGTCAGAGGGCTTGGTCTTCCAGTTCTTGACCTTGTCCGCGACTTGCTTGAATTGCTGTTAACAAAAAAATCAATTGATACTCGATATCTTTCTTATAAATCTGTAGGTATACCTACTTATTATTATCGAAAATAAGTCCTTCTTCAAAAATTGTATCTGAAACTTTTACCAATTTATTGTATAGGTAGTTATCTAGAAACAACGATTAATTTGATACTAAAATTGTTATCAGTCAAATCACAAATTATTAATTAATACTTGTGCACGCAGTACGCAAATTACAGTGGAATTAATTTGTTAATAAGCTGTATATTTTCAAATAATTTCATAAAGATAGATAAATAGTTAGTAACTTACGTCGTTGAGAGACATGGTGTGTGGTTAATTTGATTAAGATCTGAAACAATTAATGTCATGGTAGAATTAACGTAGTATTTTCACCTAGCTTAAGTAAAAACAAGCAGTTCATAACAGGCATCTTCTGGGTGAACTCGCTCCATCGTCGACTCTGTCATTGCCATCCCTCGCCTTGTATCTAGCTAGAGTCAAGAGCCAACCCATTTCTAATAAAAAATGAAATATTGTGTTATAATATGACTAATAAATAAAACAGATAGCATAGTTCGTCCATGCAGATAGTTAATGTTTTCAGCCGAGACTAGAGGATTATCTAAAAATGCATCATTTCTTGCAAATCCCAGGAATTTCGTGAATTTATTTACAAGCCGGCGTGCAGCCGGCGCACGCGCACCAGTTAACATTCCTCTGGTTCAATGACCGGGTTGGCGCGAATCGACGGAACTGGAGTTGGTGCTACTTTCCAACGAGGCGGTCGCAGTAACAGTAACAAACATAATAGGGGCGATGTCTAGTGAAATCTAATGGCTGGAGTTCAAGTAAACCGTGAGGCCTGTGGTCACTGAGACGGAAGTGTTTTTTCACTAGAAATCATGAACATTAAGGAAATCAGAACACATAACTTCAAGATAGCGTCACTTGAAATTAACACAGACTTGACGCTCACAACGACGGGGCAAGAGTCAATCCAGTCTTAGGATCGAATGCACTGTCCAAATACATTACACATGCACTTGCATTGCACTTACCTATAATTAAAAATATAACAAGGCTTTAGCACTTACCGGAGCTAGAGAGAAGCTAGATCGAGATCCACCAAAGTACTGAATAAATTTCGATTCAGCAGTCACGTTAAATTCCCGCGGTACCGTCCTGAAAATCCGGTATATCTTGCTTTCCAACGCTAGGGTTGACAAAAAAACTAAAATGTAATTATCTTTAGTAAATTTTTAGGAACCTAAACCTAAACATAATTTGCAAGCATGACTAATTTTTTTTTCTTACTATTGCATTAAAAATTTATTAGTTTTATTTGTTTTGCCATCTCTAAGACCCGGTTAATCTGCATAATGTAAATCACAGCATAATCGTATGTTATGAAATTTAATAATACATATTACAAATATTACCATAACCACTCATTCATAAATCATTATGTAATTGTATGATCAAGTACCGTAACAATCACCTGAACATTGAATCATCCATTGTTTTCAATCGTGCTGAGCAAGATCTTAATTAATTTACGTGCAATTTTTAATTACTGAACAATAAGTCGTTAATGGCATCCCTATTAAACCTGTCATAAACCTATATAAAAATATCAGTCAATAAAATGAAGCGGATGCTTATCAGCAGTAATCTAAAAGAGTATAAACATGTCTAAATCTCTCAGATTACAACAACCTTTGGTCACTTTTAACCGCAATGTCCTCAGGAAAATGTAAATAAGTACCCCGGGAAAATACTTTATAGCCAGATTTTTATAGTGCTTATTTTTACATCTTGTTACAAGTGCATAGTAATGTGAGGTGAGACAATCCTGTTACGGAATCTAATCACAAGATAGAAATCTTAATAAGCTGAAGGTGGAAAAAGCGCCCTTTACTTATGATTATTTCCTTTCCATATCCGCCTCACCACATTTGGCAGGTGAATTAGAGAGCCAAATTGCAAAGTTCGACTTCGAAAGGGGAAATCCCCTTTCAATTAAATTAAATCATGGCTATATTTCCTGTTATTTACGACATCCTTAGGGAGAGAGGAGCTAGTGTTTTACTGAGCAAACACCTCGCGATTGGTAACATGTTTATGCACATACATACCTTCACCTAGTTAATATTGAATACAGATTCTAGATCTGCCTCTTCTTTTACGACGACAAGTTCAAATTAAGAAATCATCTCGCAAATGTGTCCAAATAAGTTAATACGTCTTTGCATTATAGAAAATAAACGTAGGTAATATACAGGGTGTCCAGGAATTAATGGATAACCCTTTAACTGCGGCTAGCTTGACCGATGCCCTACTTGTAAAAAAATTATGACCTCAGTAAAAGTGTCACAGTTTTCGAAATATCGTACAAAAACCGATTTTTTACTAATTTTCTCCCTACGCTCAGTTATTTTCATGCCATTTCATCAAATATCAACATTTTTGGGTTTTTTATTTTTTTTAATATACCTTAATAGTTGATACTTAAAATGAATACATTATTTTAGTACCTATTTATAAGAAAATAATTCAAAAAATAAGTTTTATTGAAAAAATTAGGCATAATATTTTTAAAATTTTGTCTTTGACCTCCTACGGTGAAAAAAAAAAGTGACACTTTTACTGAGGTCATAATTTTTTTACAAGTAGGGCATCGGTCAAGCTAGCCGCAGTTAAAGGGTTATCCATTAATTCCTGGACACCCTGTATAATAAACGTAGGTTTCAGAATATTTTTTGTCCTAATTTCTGGTGAAACATTAAAGACACACTTGGGTTCAATATTTATGATTTCGATAAGGTTTGCCTAATGATAACGACCAAAACTTTTCCATGATCCACAGAAGAGCCGGTAAACGTATCTGACCGACTTTATAAAGTACCGCTCCTACTTCGCAAATATTTTGGCATTATTTTGCAACATTTCAAGTGGCTTTTGATAAAATTGCAGTGTTCACACCCTAGAGGGCATGCCGGTCACACCTGCCAGAAATTCGATAAAGCTAGTGATAAAACTAATATTTGGGGGAATAGGCACATTTAATATAATGTAGGTATTTAACTTAGGTATAGTTTTATTAACGCGATAAATAACAAGCTTCGTCATTATTGACGCACTTTAAAATTCTGCCCCTATCCTAAAAAGAAAACAACGCTCTAATCCTAAATATTCAAAGCAAGCTGATCGTAATACTTCAATTTATCAAATCCTTTTCGTATCTTTATCATGTAATTTCAATCTAAAATTTATCAGTTACCAACCTAATTATTAGCTAATTATCAACTGTAATTGCTTGCTGCTAGTGTGTTTTGTATTGTATATTTAATCTATATTGTACCTCTGCAATGCATCCGGCATCTGATGTAGAACTTTATATTGGATAAAAAAATGTTTTTGCACTTATAGTGCTATTTTGTTTCTAAAATATGAGAAACAACAAATAAAAATCAAATGTCTGCGATTGAATTTTTCTCATATTTTGGATAAAGTTGATTAAGTCTTACTAAGTCTACTCCAACAGAAAGGAAAAAAGTTTTCCACGTTGTGGTTATGTTCTCTACTTAGAATGATTCAGTATTATTTACGGTAATTCCGCAAAAATACATTAACAGGTAAATTATTTCTATTAAACAAACAACATACCATCCCACTACCTGCCTAAACGATATATAAATAGCTTATGATAAGATTTCTTATTCAATGAGAGACAGAGGTCAAGTTCGTGGGTATTGCGTGAAGACTGAAGTACATCTACGATTCGGGCGTGACGTAAGCGTGAACTTAGTAAAGTGGTGGTAAAGTGTCGATCATCAGAACATCATTACCTAGTATAAAATGAACTCGCCCTCTGTATCTGTCTGTTTAATAGCTCCTCATCCTCACATACTTCTTTCAAAAATCTAACTAAACCAACGCAACGGAATTTAAAACTGTTTCCAATATAAGATATTTTTTTGCAGTAGGTCTAATTATAGAATTTATGGATTCTTAAAATTATATTTATTTTCAAAAACGCTAAAGGTTGCAGTCAAAATTTTTATTAAGTATAAAAATTGACTTAGGTACCTACTATCTTTAACCTACAAGGGGTCGATAAAATCAAAATTATTGGGGCACCAGAATTCTGAATACAGCCCTGTGTTCCTTCCTACTATGTTCACTATGAGCTTCAGTTGTACTGTACCGTAGGTAAACAGCAGGTTGTACAATTGCTGAACAACGCCGATATCCCTAACAGGGTAAGCAGAGAGATAACGGATAACGAAAGCAGTTTTCGCGCCACGCCTGACTGATGAGGAATTTAAATAGAATTATTAGTAGGTTAGGTAGGATTACAAATAAAAGAGATTAGGTTACTAACGAAAGTAGGTACATTATTTTATTTTAAACTTAGAGACAATAGCCAAAATTCGGCGTAAACAAGATTTAACTAAAATAAAACCATACCCGTCATTTTTCGTCTTGAACGAATAGAAAAGGATGGCAGTAAAGTGGTATCGAAAAAAATCCTAATAAATAGCTCTATCTACGTAGGTGACTCTATGACAAACTGCTCTTCTCCAAATGCGGTTTCCTGTATCTTGTCAAGAGGCAGCATCATCGGGTCAGTAGGAGGCATCTGCACTGTTGCCGCCAAAACTGGCTTCGTCTGAAATCAAAACAACCATAAGTTGATTACCAACCTATTCTATCACCTTGGAGAGATTTTTTCCAGTTTGGATAGGTCAATGCAAGTTGTGTCGGTGGACTGTCTCATGTCAATGCTTCGGAGGGCACGTTAAGCTGTCGGTTCCGGTCGCTTTCATTAATAGGTACCGAGGTACAGGTCGTTACACAAACTTTGTCAGAGGCCTGTGCTGTTAAGCTTCCAGACAATCTGGTGATTCAGCCTGCAAGGTCCTAACTAAACTGGGAAAATCTCACTAAGTGATAAATTAACAAATACCAACTTTGTGTTTCCCCTCTGGGAATCGAACCAAGGATCTCCGGATCAGGAGCCCATGGCTCAGACCACTAGACCACGGAGGCAGTTAGATATCATATCAGTTAACACTTATCATAGGAACATTAGGAACACTGCTGTCGCTATCTCTTAAAACACGGCCGACAACCTACTGGATAAAGATCACCTTTAGCCTTAAAATCAACTTTCGAATGCTTTACCTGCCCTTCTTTCAACAGCAGAACCTTGACAAGTGCCCTTTCGCCGCCCTGTCCACTGACAGACCTGAAGAAAACCTCAGGGTTGATGTTTTCTGAGAATATCTCCTCGATCTTAACAGGGAACTTCAGATTGGCGCCTGGGGCGAGAAGGGGTACCTGAAAAGACGCAAAAATATGCAATTCCTCGTGCCTATATCCGAAATGGGGTAGGCAGAGCTTCAACGGCTAATGAAATTCATATTCCAGGTTTCAAACCAATTTATTACTGAAATAACTGATCGATGGCAGGGCGGCATGCATCATCGTTAAGCATCACAGATTCGAAACTAAACTTTCGATTATCCAATAGACAACTTATCGGACAAAAGTATAAGTACTTGTAGATAAAATTATATGTATAACAGTATTATTTTCCACTCATTTGTGTCATCATCATCATCAATACTCGTATCAGAATCTGATGTAGAATTCGACCTTTGATAAAGCGAAGGATATTGATATAAATGTATTCAATAAGTAGCTTTCCGCCTAAGTAGCTTTTCCAGGCTTGGCTAAATGAGTTTTCCCGTGAAAATTAAGTATTTTGTATGTCCCATAGGCCTATCCTACTTATACAACGTGTAACAAAAAGGGTATATGCATCGAGAAATGTGTGAATCTACCCATGAAACTGAACAACTTTCCCTAAGAAACATAGGTCGAAATACGAAAAAAAAAAAATTGACTTCCCATACTAAATACGCTATCAGCTGATGCATTTTGTATTAAAGGTCACAATTTCTTTTTTCGGTTTTCGACCTATGTTTCTTAGGGAAAGTTGTTCAGTTTCATGGGTAGATTCACACATTTCACGATACATATACCCTTTCTGTTACACATTGTATATGCCATTGCCAAGTTTCATCAGTGTCCGTCCAGTGTTTACACCTGAATTGATTTACAAACATACTCCGATTTTCGAAAACCAGAAAACGCTCTATTTATTGTCAAATATGTAATCAAAAAGTATATCCTAATCCCAGATTATTTAGCAGAAATATTACCGACCAGTTGTATTTAAAGACTTCCATGCTGGACTGGGAGTGATAGAAAAACATAGAATGTGCCAGCTGCATCTCCTCCCGTGCATGCTGTAAAAATCAGCTAAGGGAATCGAGGGTTTCAGTGTATTGCAATTTAGGCGATGGGCTGACAACCCGTCACTATAGCAATATACATAATCACCTGTAGGTATAATAACCCTCAAAACTTGTCAGACGTGGCGGAATTACCTCTATTTAGGTCGTTTTTGCTCTGCCTACCCCAATAGGG
Organism: Scrobipalpa atriplicella; assembly: GCA_029255725.1. Lineage (NCBI taxonomy): Eukaryota > Metazoa > Arthropoda > Insecta > Lepidoptera > Gelechiidae > Scrobipalpa > Scrobipalpa atriplicella. The sequence continues at coordinate 41,349 of JARACY010001818.1, forward strand.
ATAAAGGCGTGATTTTATGTATGTATGTATGTATGTATTTTAAGACTCGATAAGTGGTAATCTAATCAGTGATTTAATAGGTCGCAAAATCGCATACCTAGGGCCACCGCAAACGATTGAAGTTTTTACAAAAGTGTGTCATTATTTTAATATAATTGTCTCAGAATATTGTAGTACTAGTTAAGACACATCCGAATCTTTAATAAATATTTCAATAGCTACATAGATTTCCAAGAAAACATTAATCGTTTGTGGTGGTATTTTAGGTATGCACTTCTGCAGCATAAAAGACTGGATGGAGCCATGGTAGAAGAAAAATGGAGCAATAGCCACCATTTTGTATTGAAGAGTTTTTTTTTTTTTTTTTTTTGGGAAAGTTGTTCAGTTTCATGGGTAGGATCACACCCTAAAGTTTATAGCAGCAATTTTTTTACTAACTGTATAGTCGCTACGAACAAATCTTTACAAGTCTGAGGTCGACGTGGCACTGCTTATCATTATTACCACGTCAACCGGAACCGCTGTCTGTCGTCATCTGCAGTTATTATCATTGTAATTCACGATGATGTATTATTGTATACGTGGCTCAACGCGGTGCGCACGCGCAAATGGGCTTGCATTAGTCATTAACATCTAGAAACTTAGGTACATTCGTACGAATATTGTAGCAATTAGGTTCAGGTATTTTCTGTTCGTAAGTATTAGACATTGTTTAGGCGTGTTTTGAGAATTTAAGATATTGCTTGACATTTTATAAAAATCCTCAGTCCTTTTATTGACTTGTGCCCATTTAGAAACTTAATTCATATTTTTTCTTTAATTTTATTTTCTAGCTAATAGAAAACATTCATAACGGCGACAAGGCCGCTATAATCTACAATTCTACATCAACTAGGGACTTTAGCACTTAGTAGTACAGTAGTTGAGAAGTAGCTGAAACATTGTGTAGAAATAATATTCAACGTTCTTACCTTGATAATAAGGGTTGGAGACTTTATAATCAGTAGCTTTCACATGAAACAGTGGTATTTTATAAAATCAGGCACATTCGGAACACTGATCCCAGACCTTCTACCTAACCTTCAAGCCCTTTAAGAGGCCTATTTTTAAGATATCAAAATTTCCTGTACCTAAAACATCGCTAAAGGCGATAAGTCCGCTATAATCCACATCAGCTTTAGTATATTGCACTTTTTAGTACCTACATTGAGAACAAGATAAAACTTTTTTTTAATACTTGTACTCTGCGATCTTACCTTTATATAAGGGTTGGAGACTTTATAATCAGTAGCTTGTACATGAAACAGTATGGAGAGACCGATGACTGCTCTCTCAGTTGAAGTGTTTTGAAGGATCAGGCATACTCGGAACACGGGGCCCAGGCCTTCCACCTATAGGGGAAATTCATGGTTAGAATCTTTGACAAGTTAATACAGACAGTTGTATATTAAACTTTAGTTCTATTCTAGAATAAGGGACGGTGTTTCAAAAACTGAAATGAGTTGTTCAATTAACAATATCAGAACGAAACTGACCAATTCTCATAAAGAAATTCTTTTTGAAAATAAAGAAAAATGTTTGACTTCTCCATACAAAATGACCAATTCGATTGCTTTTACGCCACTTGCAAAATATGGAGTGAAGCAAATCCGACCCATCACCACACGGATCCTCACATTCTTACCTCAGCCGAAAGTCTAACAGGTTCCAAAGCGCCGACACCAATTGAATTATCAGACTTCATATGAGCTTCGAGCAGGGTTTTAGAAGCTTGTAGCCGGAGTCTAACCATCTCTTTTTGGAACGTCTCGTGCATAACTGAAAAAAAAAATTGCTTTATTTGGACTGTCCAGCGCCTGATCATTTAAAACTGCATATTCATTATTCGAAGAGACTATTTGCTATACGAGTTAATGTAGGCATTAAAGGTTTTAGTCACTATAGGGTTCCTTGGCTTGTCCGGACTAGGTTGAACTCATACTCATACACTCATAATAACCAACCCGAATTGACACTAGCAGGTCTCTTTTTGAAGATGAGGATTAACCAAAAATAAACCCATCTTTTTCTCACCTATAGCATTTTCTCTTTCCCTCACAGCCTGCTCTATAAACAATTTCGATTTCTTCGGTATGAGCCACGGTTTTTGCTGGATACTGGCGCTGGCTACCGAATCCACACCTGCTGCATGAGCATTGAAGTCTGCTGTCCTTTTGAGGATCTTTAGCATTAAATTTCCACCTAAAAATATTATTGTGAAGTGGCAAAAGAAATCAAGGGGAGAAAAGTAGAGAATGTGTGAACCATTGAAGTGAAATCTTCAATACTTACATACATACATACATAAAATCACGCCTTTATCCCTAATGGGGTAGGCAGAGCAAAAACGACCCAAAGGTCGTTCCGCCACGTCTGACAAGTTTTGAGGGTTATTATAGATGATTAGGTATAGGTATTGCTATAGTGACGGGTTGTCAGCCCATCGCCTAAGTTGCAATACACTGGAACCCTCGAATCCCTTAGCTGGTTTTTACAGCATGCCCGGGAGGAGATGCAGCAGGCACATTCTATGTTTTTCTATCACTCCCAGTCCAGCATGGAAGTAATACTTACTTAACTTCAATACTTACTTGCAGTTATTATAATAAAGACATGTTCCTCTTGTCCGAGTTGGCCAAACTTTAATATAGAGGCTACATCTGAAAATACACAAAATGTCTTTATTCTTTTGAATGATTTTACAGATAAATACCCAACGATTCAGGCAAAGACTTTTCTCAACTATAATTCAAAATTAGCTTCGTCACTTTCTCAAATTAGAAATACGAAAAAAGCACCTGATGTTAGGGCTGCCAAAGTGCCGTAATTGCTCTATGCTGTCTTCTAAAAAACCTCATTTTATGCGTCTTGTGCCTGCTACACACAGTGCCGCCGGCTATACTAAAACCCTCGTTTCCCTTTTTGATTACTTATTCCCGGAAAGAGAAACTGCTGGAACATTCTAACTTTCAAAACACTCCTAGTCGAGCATAGAAGAATGGACTTACCTCTGATAAACAGGCTATCACGCCTAGCTTTACCATCATAAAGATAGACGTGGCCGGACGCTAAAGCCACTCCAGTTAATGTAACACCCAGATGCAATACAGGCAACAGGGTCAACGATATGGGCCGGTGTTCTAAAATAAGCGACCACTGTTTCTTGCCCTGAAACAAAGTTAATAGACTGGAGTAAATCTTAATAAAACATGTGATTAACATAGAAAAACATTACGAGCGAAATAGCTATCCTTTACAATACAATACAATACAAATATCCTTTATTTAAATATCCTTTACAGAATAAATACAAATTCATTTAAAAATTAAAAGCCTTTGTCCCTAGTGGTGGCGCCCCCTTTCGTTAAAAAAATCATAACTCTCAAAATATAGACTTTTTCAAAATTTTGTTCTAGTGCTTCATTGAAATTAGAGCAAATGATTTTTTAGAGAAGAATTGAGGAGCAAAAAGTACTCCTCAGTTACTATCGAAATTTCCATCATAGTTTGTTATATTTTTAAACGGATGGGGGCACCACTAGGTATAAGTATTAGGCTACAGACAGACAACAAAGTATTTTGTTCGTACAAGTAATTTTGCTTTATACTAAATTTTAGGCGTTAAGAAGTTGAAGTTGCCATTTGGATAGAATTAGTTAAAAAAGCTTTTAAAAAAAAGGAACATTCTACACTAACTTGTCAGTCAACAACCTACCTTCTTACTGAAGCACGAGAGTGTATTATCGGCGCAGATCACCATCACACTGTTGTCATTCGGCATCACCTCAATGGTTATGATGTGGTCTTCCGTGGTGAAGAGTATACGACCTTCAGGCCAGTCGCGTTTCAGTACGCATACGCATTTCTCTCTGAAATAAATATAATGCGAGTTTTTATAGGGGTAAAACAGTCTGTGCAAACTGGGTGCAATGTTCAACTCTGTCTTTTAATGTTGTGGTAGGTATTGCAATATACTGGGTAATAAACATACATTCATCACATCACAATAAAAGAACATAAATAAATAGGCGAAAGATTTTTGCAGAAAAAATAAATAACTCTATTAAGAGTTGTGACCCAGACTTGTGCTAGCAGTAAAAGCTTGCCCTCCTATTTTTTTTACTTGATGTAAAGAAAATTTTGTGCCACACACACATAGCCACACCACACTTTTTATATGAGGGGATCATGGAATGTGCCAAAATGTATAAATCAAGCATAATGTGCAAATTCCGTGGTGCGAATGCAAATGGTGCTGTGTCTCATTCAACAGTCTGTGTTAAGTTGGCGCACCTTGTAGCTACAGTGATTCTGTAATCGACTGTGTAAATTCCTGTCACAACCATCTGATATGGTGTCTTCTTTGCTGCACAAAGTTTGGCCTAAAATGTTAATAAGTATCAAATAAGGAGCGTGGTTACATCGCCGCGGGTTTAAACAAAGGTGAAGGAAGGTTAATCGAAATGACCAGTTGATTACACCGGACGTGATGGATGCCTCCATATTTGGATTATGGCTATCTTCTAATATTATGTTTTAAAATAAACTTCTTCTTTCTTACCTGTGACAGCTGAGTGAAGTTCTGCGGATCCAGCACTATAATCTCCCCATCCTCGGAGCCTACCACCAAGCATGTGACGGCGTTTCGATCTACGGAGTTGTGTTTCATTGTTGCAATACACGCTATTTCCGGCAGCTTGTTCTCTGGTAAACTTGGATTCTGGATTTATAAAAGAATTTAGTCAGCTCAATATACTGTAGTTAAATTGTACAATAAATCAACCATTTATTAGAATTTAAAATAAAATAGATAGATGGATAAAATATTTATTGCATAAAAAACATCACACATAAAACAAAGAAAGATGAACATAAAAAAACATAGACATGACCAAAATAAGACTAACTAGTGCCTACATTTTGTTGAATGTATGCTAAAGTGATGCAGACTTTCAAAGCTCAGTGTATTATAGCCCATAAAGAGCAACACTGATTTTCAGCACAAAAAAGTTTGAAGTAATGAACTTAAATGTTGAACTACTTTCAATGGGAAGAATAATCCAATGATTTTTTAAAAAGTTATCGATGGATTGCCATGTAGATAACCTTTAATTTGTGTTATATAAGTTTCTTGTTTCCAAAATATCAGTAAAACCAAAATATGGTAAAATATGGTTACCTGTTCAAGATATTCAAGTTGTTGTTCCGTAGTCATTGCCATAAAGTTCCTGGATTGTAAACTGAGAGACTTATGTGGAATAGCCCTCAGACTATCAATGAGTGGCTGGAGCGCTTCTTCTGTTTGATTGACTGGATCTGTTAGCTAAAAGTAGAATAAAAAAAAATGATATTCAAATTAAAAAAAAACTAAAATAATATCATTCTATCAAGCTTCTATTGTACAATTAGATCAAATATGACCTTCAGGTTCAGTCAGACATGGTGAAAATGGTTTTTCTAAATTAATTAATAAAAAAGGCAACAGACAAAAAATTACTGATAGCAGATATTTTTATTTACCTTTGCCCACACCGTCATTTCACAAGAATTTAGTTCAAAGGAAGGCAAGTAGTACTTGTAAAACGGCTTCATATTTCTGTACAATTGTACGCAAGAGCTAAAAGCCACGGCAATAAGCGGTGGGTTGCGAGGGAGTGTGTCAGATGTATGGAGAGATACCACAGCTAGAGGTAAGTCTGGTAACACCATGTCAAAGATTTGCATTGCTCCTCTAAATATCTGTAAAATAAGAACCAACTTATCGGGAAACAATTAAAGCCTTTAGTCCACCTAATGCAAAGTTGCTTGGCACCTATACATAGGATATTAACAGAGAACGTTTTGCATTGGTCTTGTCTACTTATTGGCCCTGTAATTCAAGGTTAGGAATTCATTATATTACAAAAAAAACTTTTAGCTGAAGGTTATGTTATGATATCTAATTAAACAAAAGTCATTGCGATGTTTTAGATAATAAAACGATCGAATACCTTTAGCTTAGGGGCTTCTTCACCTCTACCTAAGTCACCAATGACGAGTTTGAATTCGTTATCATTTTGTAAATCCACTAGAGCGAGGTTGGATGGTAAAGTGTTGAGATCTATCTCATCTGTGCCTACTTCCACGTCAAGCCAGCGGGTAATGCTACCCATTTTTAATATATTATTGTATAATAAAATCAAAGATAATATAAATACACTACGTTTTAAATAAAATGCGATTTACACAAATTCTGGGGTACGTTCACGGGCGCACGGTTAGCGCAAGGTTAGGGGAACTTTTCACTTTGACAGTTGATAAAGCCCCGTTTTGAAGCGCCTGTCAGGGGAAATGAGGAGCCAAACTAAAAGCTAAATACAGATGGCGCTCTGGGCGACTGTACCTTATTTCGTGTCAATGTCACATGTGTATTGCGATTTTATCAGTTTTTTTAACATAAACGATATTTTTTTCAATATAATCACTTTCTTTGTAATGCGCTGAACACATTCAACTTGCATCACTTGCATTGAAGTTTTTAATACGTAATTTTTTTTCCCACTGTCTCTCACTGTTTTCTTTATTTGTAATCTTTGGAAAACAAATGAATTCCCCTATTTTTGCAATTAAATGCACTGCATTGTGGCATTTACTGATAATATTCTAAAAATATTCAATTTGTTTACAAAAGTTGGTACAATTTGACAGTTCTCAAGGTACAGTCGCCCATGCGACACCTAGCGGGAGAAAAAGGCAGTTTTCCTCCTCATTTCATCCTGACAGGTGCAAGTGCGTGCATGAACGGGGGTTTACGCGAGCTGTCAGATTAAAAGTCGCTCTAACGGTTTCCCCTAGGTGCATGCGTGAACGCACTCCTGCAACTATTTACAGCGTAAAATGGGACGAATTAAAAAAAAAAAAAAAAAAAAAATATTTACAGCGTCGCGTTGTCATAGCAACAGGCGATTTTGACAGCAACTGTCAAAACTTTTTGAATATTCGTTTTATAAAAAGTGAAAAGAAACATTAAAAAATGGTGCTATATACTGGTGAATAAGTTGTCATAATCTTATATAGCCTTAATAACAACTTTTAGAACAACTATTATAAAATTATTTCATTTAATGAAATCAAATTCATAACAAATTATTTTTTAATGTGTTAACGCGAAGTTCTATTCAAAATGAAACGAACAGATAATACGTTCCGAAACTTGATTTAGAAGTCATGATCCGGGTTTCATTTGTTGTTTTTATATTAAAATAGGTATTTTGACCAAGTAATCTTATTTTCTTCCTTATTTTATTAATAATACAATATAAATCAAAACAAAAAGAGCATGAATATATATATAGGTATATTTCAGATATTTATTTATCGTATGGCAAAATCAAGTTGTAGGTTTTTGCATGCATTCGTTTTGACATATGTTTACCTACTTGTGGTTTGTGGATGAATGTGAAAAGTTTTCGTATTGTGTTTTATTTCACTGTTTTATTTGTTTTGCTTGTGTAGCCAAGCCACCTAAATATGCTTTGAATCTTCAACGGAAGCTCAGAATATGGATGGTCCCAACTTTCTGGGTAAGTTATAATTTTAGAAGGTAGATCAACTTGTTGGTACGTTTTATTTTTTAACTGCGATATTCAATTTACTTGCTTGTTTATTATTTATCTTTGATCTAGGTACGTAGGTGCTTCGTTAGATAACTGATATCACACTGAAAAAGCATGCAAATAGCCTCCTACAATTTTTACTTATGTTATCCTACAACTTTTAATTATGTTATGTTGGTACCTAGATATCTTTGTTATTCTAGTAACCTTCTAAGTAATATTACTTTTCCTTATAATAATACAATAATTGACTGACCAACTTTATTAAAAAAATACTAGATAGTTTTCCCTTTATTATTTAAGCTACTTTCTTCTCAAAACAAAATAATGGGTTTATCAATTTATAGAATAAGTGGGTATATTTTAAAATGTTAGATATTATTATCTGGGTCTGGGAGAGCTAAACCATACAAATAGCTAAAGCATTGAAATAGTTTGAGATGTTTGTTAAAAAAAGAAAACCATAAAATAACAAAGATATTTTATAGTTTGTTATTAAGTAAACACTTGTACTTATTCCACAATTTTGTGTATTCACCCAATTACTAGTATTCAACCGGTTTCGCTCAAATTCCGACAATCGCAAGTATAAATGATAAAGATATTTTAGATTAAAATTATATTATTAAAGTATTTATAGTCAAAACTGCTTCTCATAAGTTATGTGATTAATCCTGCTTCTGCATTTTAATAACAACTTTAGACAGGGTTTATATGAAGCAGTTTCATAGGCTTTGTTTTATTTTGACTTCCTTGACTGGAAGAAATAAACATGGATGAGTCATATCATAAACTGGTTGGTTGGCTGTTTTCTAGAGAGGCTATTTTATCAGAAGAGCATATCACTTTTTGATTGGTTTTGTACCTTAATACAGGTAGCTAAAGTCCAATTGAAGATAGCAATAGCCTTATGATTTATTTGGCAACATATAAAATTCTCTCATATAATTTGATAGACCATTTATAATGTGAATTGTTAATTGACCTTTGTAATTGTCCCATAAATAAATGTATTGCTACAGTAACTAGGTCATCCGATTCATAAATCAATCCATGGTCTAAGGGTCCGAGCCTAGGGCTCTCCATCAGGAGGCGGTAGATTCAGTTTCCTTAGGAAGGAAGTTTGTAAGTTGGGTAAGGGCATTGTAAGCAGAATCACCTTATTGAGTCTCAAGTTCAAGTAAAGTAAGATGATATCGGGTTTCGATCGAATCGAACATACGAACATAATATCAATAATGGTATCTGGCGCTATTAATGGTGTATGCGCATTTTGAAAAATCTCTCTAGTGAAATGGTAATGTTGAAGTACCCGTTCACTAATCAGGTGAATCAGTGCAGGTTTCAAAACATTCTTCCTTAAATTATCAAATAATCTTAATGAAGCATCGACAACCGTTACGTCTTACTCTAAATGCTGTTTAATTGATTACTTGTCCGTATTTACCGGTTGACATTCAAATTGATCGGTTAATCGAGTTTTTTCTCTTGCCGGACGGAAAACCGTTGAAAATCATACGACACCGTTAGCGAGAGGAAATTATGTAGTACAGCAGCTGAGGAGTAAACTCCAGCGTATTCTTTTTTATTGATCGACCCTTAAACGTGTTTTTAAAGTAAAACTAGTTAGGCTTTAAGATATAGCTATTTGTGTTGTTTATTCTAGTTTGATTCGAACATTGCAGACTGGTCATCTGATTGACCGATAAATCTGCGCCTGATATCTGCTGTCGTGTTCGTGTCAATCATAGACATGAAACTAATATAGAGTTGTTTTGAATCTTGCGCATGCATTTGGGCGAGAAGATCAAGTGCATTGCATATGGTTACTCTCAATGAGTTAACCACTAGGTATTGCTTAATTTGACTGAATATCGTTTGGGAGAAATACCTAAGATCTAAATCGCAATTACCGTTCGCTAATCAAGTACCTAAACCGTTGGCTAGATTTTACCTTCTCAGCTGTCTTTTACTACTAACACTCTTTTTCAATACTTGAGGATCGGATGTAGAGTTAATCTACTGCATTCCGTTAGTTCATTGAGATGTTAAACATCTAACATCCGATAAACATTAGCTTGCAATTTGCTTTTTCTGTCGTTTCATTATTTATCGATCAAGCCTTTGATGTCTTCTTTGCAGATATTATTAAAAAGAGTTATGTAAAACCGTAGGGTACCAGATGAGTAGTGGTCTATGCCATGAGCTTTCGATTCCAAAGTTGTGGTTTCGTGTTCCTTATTCTTTTATTCGTTTCGGTACGAGTAAATGCAAGCTGCGCTGCATCATCTGCTTGTCTGAGAAGTGCCTAAGATAATTCCGTGTTTCGGAGGCCACGTTAATAAGCCGTTGACATAGTAGCTTTGACTGGAAGTAAAGTAGTCATCATACTAACAGTTGAGGACGATTGTGCTGCCTGTTGCAATGCAAGGCTGTATCAGTCATTTCCTTCTTTAGAGCAACACGGCCTTCC
>JARACY010001819.1:0-51444 GCA_029255725.1 Scrobipalpa atriplicella
AGAGCGAGTAAACAAAAGATCCAGTATATTATGTTTTGATTTGTTTCCGTCATAATCGTACTACAACTAGGTATGTAAGAAAGTACGTGACTATATAAAATGCACATGACGAAAGTATCGTTCTATATAGATAAAAAACTTGAAGAAGCTATGTGCAAATATGTGACTAAACCTAGTCTGGTTAGGTTAGTGAATGTTTATCAATAAAATTCTAGAAAGTTTTGAACAATGTTCTTATTCTTATCTTTGTATTAATTTTTTATAATGATTAGAAAATTTTATGTTCAAAATAATATTTCTTTTGACGACACGATTAAAAAGAAGAACTCTACCTAGTTTTTTACTACGTACCCATTATATGGCGGATGCAGTTTTAAGTAATATACCTATAGATATACATCATCATCATCATCATCGGCCTGTATCAGTTCACTGCTGGACATAAATATACATAAGTGATTATAAATTATATTGATTGACTAAATGCACCAGTCACGCTTTACCTGTTAAAAATTAAACTCCCTCACATCCTAGCCATTAATTTATGCAGTGCAGGTCCCCTCGAACAAGTGCTTATTCATACTTGAATCGTAAAATATTAATAGAGGACTCTTTCAAAATAATTTTGCTTTCATGTTCACATCCATTGCGGAGCGTCAAAGTTAGTTGAAATACATGCATTCGAATCACACCTGCATCCCTTACTGATGATAAAGCATCAACGGCCTTCTAGAAACCATTTCTGCTGCTGTCTACAATTATTGAGGGTGATTTTAAGATAAGAGAACATTCCTGTAGTGAGAGATAAGAGATGGTCAGTCCACCGCCATACTTCACACCATCAAAACCCTTAAAACCCTCTACTTACATAAACATTTTATATGTTATTTTATTGATACCAGCTAAGCATGGAAGCAAATCTACAATAGCCTCAATAAAACAGCAATGTACATTAAATGCATCGTAACACCTATGACGTCACATGCGTAGGCGCATCGGTTTCCGCAGGGAAATGCGCCGTCTATAAACGGATTCAAATTTACTTCCGCACTTATTTGGTGATGGGGAGGCGGTGAATCGGTAATTTTGGTTGTTGCTTTTAATGTTAATAAAAGGGTGGGTATCGTTTCCAATAAAATGAGCAATTTAGAAAATATTACAACATGAATAAGAAAGAAAGATATCAATCTTCAATTTTTGCTACACATAAGGCTATTCAAATGTACGCTTCTGACACCACCGATATGTTGAGATCTTCAAGAGTTTATCGAATTGTAGATATGATATCGAATGAATTTTTTATATTGGACGACAATAAAACTAAATATAAGTCTAATAAAACTAAAACATGACGATAAAAATTGAAATAACACCAAAATATAAGCCTTATGATACCCTTACCATCGTATGAAATTGGTGAAATCATTACCAATAGTTAAACAAAACATCTGCTCAAATTGTAGTTGAACAACACGCTAGCTCCCAGGAGTATGTTCGATTCCCGGTCGAGATAATCACGTAATTGCGTGTTTGTTTAATTCTTTCGTGTTACTAAGGATGGGGTTGATCATGGTCAGTACAAAAAGTATTTTGGTTTGTTGTTAGTATCATTGTAATTTTGTGAACAAGTGTGATTTTAAGGTCTATATCCCTTTAAAAAAGGGTCAAAATGATACCTTGCAAAATAATAGGTTTTAAAATTAATTTTCAATACTATTTTATTAATATCTGCTAAATAAAATGTGCACAAAAATTAATCCATTAATCCACTAGAAATGCATAGAAAATGAATCACTTATTATTTTTATCATCTCTCACATATTTCTCATTAGACTATTTTATGTCTAACATGGCTCTAGCTTTAGAAGAACGGGACTTTCCCACATGATCGTAAGGTCCGATTCTTGAAAGCAATCAAGTAGGGGTCAAAGTGCCAAGCCGTTTGGGCTGAGTGAGGGAGATCGACGACCTCTCAACTCATAAGAGAGAAGAAGACGCTAAATCCGCTATAATATAGTGCCAAACCGGACCGCGCTCACATTAGAGATTATTTCGGCAACCTGTTTTGAGAACATGATGAATTTGAAGGCTTGAATTTATAATTATAACGTAAGACCTACAATCTTATCTTTACACTTGACCGCGGGCTAAAACGATAATAGTGTTAATTAAATTGTACAGGTTAATAGTTATAAGAACATCATAGAATGACATGATGAATAATGATGATTCATTTAAGAAGCAATATATACTGCGTGTGTTTATCGTATTCAAGTCTGATTTTAACCTAATTTGACATGTGTAGTGATTTCAAAACTTTAACCCATCATAGGATTCAATTCTTTGCATCAAATCTTGTATACGTGCAATGAGTCTAAAAAAGTTAGATGATTTTCTAATACATTAATTATACACTCATCACTAATGGAAGCAAAACACTTTAAACAGTTTTTACGACTCATATAGCACTCGCACCATTAATATTGTAATGCAACCAATAAGCAAGAAGATAATTTATTAACTAATAAATTACCACCAGTTAATGAGATTTTAGAACTATAATTTCTCGGTATTAGCACCACAGATTATATAGCTATTTACAGCACTATTATAGAGAGGCTTAACTCAAAATTGTTGTCTATTAAAGATGAGTTTGAACATCTTTTAAAGAGATTTCTAACGGTGTCATAATCATGTAAACTAGATTTTCGTGGAACCTACTTCGGATGTACATTAAGATAAAATAATAAGTAATACCCACTCTTCCAATAAGTTGTGACTCATGTAAAGTACAAAAAAATGTTTATTTCTAAAGTAAAAACTCCGACAGGAACTATTAAAAAATCCATTGTCCTCCCTATAGAGAATCGTGACAATTTAAAAAACCCTTTAAAGGAAGTTTTCAAAGTAAAAGAATCATTTGGTTCACGCATCATTAGGGATCACGAACCGAGACGAGCAAACCTTGGGGTCAAAAGTTAGTGTAGAGGTCCAAAAACTGCCCTATTAGAGCATCCCTTTTGACCGTTTTGGAGGGAGAGCGGCCATCCGTGCGATCGGCTCTACCTGTGGCTAGCGTAGGGATGTTCCTTATTTAAAACTGATTTGAAAAATACGAAACAATTCATCAACGGTTTTTGGGTTGTCTAATAGGTAAATAAGAAAGGAATATCGTGAATATCTCCTAAACTTAAGACTGACAAATTATACTTTTCTAAACAGAAAAAGTAAAACATATATGAATACATTTATTTAAATGTTTCATTGACTTGCCTGTAATAAACTCTTTTTTATGAATTCAATTATTTAATGTAACTGAATCTAAAACATCTGCTAACTGAGGCTTAATTAGAGGTAAGTAGTTTCTAACTTTGTTAATTGTATGTGCCAGTGCGTGTGATATTTAATTTATCACCTGACATTGCGAGTTATTAGGTTTAGCAATATTTTTAAACGATTGACCTATTATGCAAGTAATTCTCATCATGAAAGTACACTTCTGATAAGGTTATTTTAATAATATAGAACGAAAATATATTTTATTTATACGAACACAAGTTCACATCACTATTGCCCCATAAATATACCTGTATACGAAATCCCGGTCCATGATTACGATACAAATAAGCATAAACAAAACTACAGTCAAGCTATATCCGTCCCTTTTCCGCATACAGAATGAACTCGTTTAGATTTCGTCGTCCCTTTCTCGCGCGCGTTGATGTCTTTTCCTCCCGGCGTTTTGAGCGCAGTATACGGATAATACTGAGAGAAAAATTGATAATATTTTGATGAATTTCTTTAAAAAAAAAATCATAATAATTTAACATTGTTGTAGCTGTAATACTGTGTATGATTTTTGAAAATCTATTCCAGGGAACGAAAGTAGAGTTGTATGAAACATGTGGTGATTTCAAGTGTTCTGTAAGATGGAATCGTTTCTTTTGAATTAAAGCTGCGAGGGCCAGAGGAATGAGGAGAGAGGAGGGATCAGGCTCCAGCCCAAACCGGATCGAATTACCCCACGCCACTTTTAGAGGGAAAACTTAGTATGGGGATTATTTTTATAAATAAAATAGGATTATGTTTATAGCGAGCTTTGGATAGTAAAGAAGATGATTCAAGTGAAAATGTTTGCTGTCCCTAATAAAAAAAGATAAACCTGAAAAGGCGGTATAATATTACTTTTATATTCATGGTTCTTTGATTTCAATCCTATATATTGAGTTGGATACAATATAGAACTGAAAATCAAATGAGGCGGGAGATCATGAAATTAAGCAAATAGGCATCATTGTCTAAATTTTGGTACAATTTGGAAGAAAGCAAAGAAAGTATTATTAACACAGTATGAAACGAAAGTAACATTAACATAAATATCACGCTGCTTGCTCACAACAATACACAATCACTTTTAGAGTTCAGTTTAGTTTTTATATTAACTTTAACGCGATCTCTAAATACACAGTTTAATTAGTTAGTTTGCATGTTAGAAGTAGAAAATGAAACACATAGAATATACCTAAGGTAGAATGCAGTATACAACCTCATATTATTATCAATTATTAGGTATAAACAAGCTAATAAAAGCAATACCTAATAAAAGTCTTCAAATTGATGTAAGCTGCAAACTATAGAACATTTTGTTGGTTAGGAAGAGTCAAATGACCAAAAGTTTCAGAACTTTAAGAGTAGGATGCAAGGACTTACCTTAGCGCTGTGAAACAACGCGCTATTCCTCGTCATCTTAGCCTTCGTCATCATAAAATCCTGGACAACACAATCACAACACAGAATCCATCATCACTGTCCAAAATCCTCGCAAAACTCAAAAAGAAAGTTCCACATTAACAAACGCGCCTTAGCACCGTGTTTACTAAAGGCCATCGAACGTGGGAGTGTTGCGAGTAGCGTAGTCTGCGCGTACGCACGCCACAGTGGCGCCGCCAGCAATTATACGGCGGAAACTGGTACTAACACGGAGCGCTCCAAGCGGCTACGAACGGTAACATTTGCCTACGATGCTTGGGCTCTAGCTTGGGCTTGAGGCTTTCGGAGTCGGCCATTTTGTTTTTTGTGACGTCACTTACAGTCTGGATTGGAGGGACAACAATTGGGGTAATTATGGTGATTATAATGAGATGTCAGTGGTGAAGGCAAGTGGAATGTATAACATAATAGGATGTGTTGAGAATAATACACTTGTTTGATATGGTATAACAAGGATTGTTATTAATAGAGGTATATCATTTAGATTCAAGACATGGCCGCAAGACGTAGACCGAGCCGAGGTTAATACTTATTTAATATATTTTTGAATCAAGATAGAGAAAGAAGCATAAAGGTACCTTGAGATACAAAAAAGAGATCGAGATATCTATCTCGATTTTGACTAAGAAATTTCTGTAATTAATAAGTGAAATAAATTACATAAACAATACGAAATGTAATTCACAATTATAATTTTGCTCTACCACAGAAATTATAGGTATTAATTAAAATTTCAATTTTGACTTGTAGTATTCACATAGCTCTCTAATTCCCATAATTCATCTCAATACCAAACAACGTCATCCAGTCATCTCGGATCAAAATTAATAATAATTTAAAGTTACCTGCGCGGGCGGTTTTTTTTTTTGCCCGATAGAGCAGGTGCAGGTGGGCTCGTACAAAAAAAAACGCTGATCCAAAAACGAGGAGGGGGATTCGTCAGAGGCCGACGGGAGATAAGTATTGAATTCAGTGTTGTAGGAGTACAGCGAATTTCGTTTTATGACAAAATATCTAATATAAATTTAATTTTGTTTGGAACTCTTTTTACCAAACCCCTTTTACTACATTTAAAATATGATTTTTTTTTTTTGGATTTCATCATTGAACTTCAGTTGGATCATATGAAGAGAAAAGAAACATTGTTTAATTGTTTTTTTTTTTCATTAAAAATAATCAAACCATTATTCATGTTTGGTGCGATTAATAAACCTATGAAATATGTGAAAAAAGGCGTTTTGTGAAATGTCTGATTTCCTGTATTGTCTGCGACAAGCATATCGCTATTATATCGCGCTTATGTTGTTCGTCGTGCACCTTGCGATTTTTTACAATGCCCTTTTATCAGAAGCTGCTTTTGGATGTCATATGGCAGTGTAAACTGATACCTTTAATAACATGACTGGTAATTAAGATGAGCCATGGTAAGATAAAGAACAGTAGCAGTTGGCCATCAGGTTATTTCCAAACAAATGTAGTTAATAATTTAATTATGGAGAGGTAAGTAAAAAAATACCGAAAATTGCGATTGTTAAGAGACAAATACAATTACTATGTAACTAAATTAAGAGACAAATACAATGACTAAAGCCTAACGAAAAGATATCTGCATGAGTTTTAAACTCTAAATCTGACCACTTTACTCATTTCTAGAAAAAAATATGTAAGGCAGTAAAATGCTGCTAAAACATACCAAATATTGTTATGTTGTGTTATTTGAGTCAGTACCATTCAACATTAAAATCAAAATCAATTATAGTATAGATTTAGGATGATCATTTCTCACTTCACAGTACATGGAACCTTGGCCTCAAAGTCCTGACATTTGCCAGTGAACTTTCCTAGGTAAAGGCCACACTGACTGCGTACTTTATGGGACTAGAAGCTCAAACTGATTACAGGGCATGTAAACTACTAAACTACTCTAAGGCCCGTATTTATAATCAGCTCTCAAGAGTGACAGCGAGTTTGAGTTTGTATAAGAAATGTAATTTCAGTACAAAACGGCCTGTCAAATCCATACTTAATATTGCTCGCAATCTTGAGATCGCTTTATAAATACGACCCTAAGTGGTTTATTGTGTGTCAAAGCCATTAGGTTCTAGATCAACTTGTTATAAAATTAGCACATATCGACCTATAGAAGTTATAGAGACATATACAATATTATCCTGTTTTATAGTTAAGTATTAAGTTGTTAATTATAAAACGAAGTTATTGTTAAAATCAACAAAATTCGCATTGCCCTGCGGTTTTATTTATGATTTGAAAATATTTAGATGTTTTCCTTCAGAAGGATACAGAAGATTGAGTGGTTCGATTTCAATGTAAGATTTTCCCTCTCAAATAAATTCAAATATGGTAATAGAAATTTAACTCCCAGCATACAAATATACAGTTACAATGAAACAAACGTATTGTCTCAACTAGGTAGTAGGTACTATGATGCAATATGGCATAGTTCATGCTTGTAACTTAAGAGGACAAGTCTCGGGTTACTTTTGTATGCGTGTGCGCACGTGCGATGTACTGCAACTGTTGTTATAGCTACTTGGATTTTGTAGCTATTATATTCAATCTAATCTTGTTATTCAGCTAACCAACCAAACATACGCAACATATTAAAAGTGGACAGCAAAACGTTCGTAGGAAATGGACGTTCGGTGCCGGATTCATGGTTGTTGTGTTAAAATTACTTGCAGTGATCATCAATTTTATTTCAGGAATGAGTAGGATTTCATTATAACGAATCAGTAGGCAAATATTACAACATTACATGGCAAATTTAAACGTTTTATTTTATTTGTTTCTTTTTCCTTTTTTTTTAAACTCCATGAACGGTCTTATTGACTCGTGTGGAGATTTCAAAAACAGAACTGAACTATAATAGTTCGGAATGGGCAGCAGCGCACAGACTTAGTAGAGAACCTAACGGTTCAGACGGAAATCTTCCATAGACGAAAAATGGCCATCACGTATCATACATGACAATATTTTTTTTTTAAGAGTGCCCGGGATTAGGTATTTGGAATCTAGGCTTTTAGGGAGTATTGATGCTGGAATGCAGCCTTTTTAGTCTAATAACTAAATTTAATTTAATTATTTTGAATATTCGTGAGGAAGTAGATAAATAATACACCAGTGATTGTTTACGGAATATATGTATTTAAAAAAAACTTATTACACATCAATTTATCTCAAGCTATTAAAATATGTTTAAGAACATACAACTTCTTTTACCGCTAAAAGAAATCAATCATCGATACAAATTAATACAAATAATTCAACAATTTGAGTCAAGAGCAGCGACGGTGGCGACCTGGCTACTAATCCTCTATTTCATCATCATCTCCCTAGCATTATCCCGTATCTCTCGGGATCGGCTACCTAATCCAGGTGATTAAACGAGGGTACTGGTTTTTACATAGAACGACTGCCATCTGACCTCCGCAACCAAGATTGGATTTTAAGAGGATTTGTTCCTGAAAATACAAACAAACAAATATTTAATAAATGCTAGCTAGTGTGTAATTATGTGGTAGCATGTGTGTGTGACCACATAAAGGACTGAGTCTCTTTCATCACTAGGCTGGAGCGATACTGAGGGCTGTGACTGCGGATGCCCGAAACAAACTGTCAACCATATCATCTTTGAATGCCCTCTCACCAAGTACTAGGGCTCACCTATGGACTTGAAAGACCTCACGAGCGATGCTGCGGACTATCTTCGTAGAGTTAAATTTAAGATTTAAGTTATGTATAATATTGTTAGTTAACACAGTGTAATATTTTTGCCATACGATAAATAAATAAATGGTTTGATAAAATATTTTACCTTTTGTAACTGGTACATTGCTACAGGAGGCTTTTGGTTCGACTTTGTCAGTCACAGCCATTGTCGCCGTTTTAAGAGGATTTGTTCCTGAAAATACAAACAAACAAATATTTAAGAAATACCAGTGTGTTATTTATGTGGCATGTGTGTGTGACCACATAATATACGGGGTGTAAGGGACAGCGTCCTGTAAACTTATAGGGGTTGCTCAGTAAACGAAACTGAGCAACTACCACCAGGATTTTTTTCAGGAAATGAAAAAAAAATATTGCTTTTTCATACAAAGTGACCACCTCGATCAGACAATTTGTATGGAAAAGCAATTTTATTTTCATTTCCTGAAAAAAATCCTGGTGATAGTTGTTCAGCATTGTTAACTGAGCAATCCCTATCAGTTTGCGGGACGCTGTCCCTTACACCCAGTATGGTTTGATAAAATATTTTACCTTTTGTAACTGGTACATTGCTACAGGAGGCTTTTGGTTCCAACTCATCAGTCTCAGCCATTGTTGTAGGCACTACTATCACAATTCACTACACAGCACTTGTTGTACATATTGAGAGTTATCAAACAACAAATCTTTCTTTCAAACAATTCTTTCTATCGGCTACCAACCGCTACGAAAGAAATGACAAGTCACTGCAAAACGACGCCATGTCAAATAAGTTCGCGCGGGGGTGGGGGGGGGTCTTGCGGAGGGGAAGAAAAAAAAAAGGAAACGTCACGTATTATAGTCGGGCCGTCGCCATCTTGAGCCATAAAGTTAGAATTTCCTCTATGAAGATTACCGCCCGTGCAGCAGCGTTCCCTAGTCGATCAAGTCGCCGCCGTACTTATGTGAAAATGGAAAACACAACGTTACCGCGTTTAAAAAACCTTGTGGCGCCATCTTTTGACGACTAAAAGATTTAATCTTTCAGTAATACCACTAATAATACTAAACAATATTTTTTTAGAAAGATTTAACAACTTTATAGAGGTACTTTAAAGTTGAAGATATTTAATCCTCCTTATCTTGTATCTATTTATTACAGGCACTAAGTAGGTTTTTACTGAAATATTAATTTGTTGGCATCTACATACATATTCTACAACTTATATCAGCTTGAAGTCTGATTCCTGATGCCATACATCCTAATCCATGCTAGATTCTAAGATCAAGCGCAAAGCTCAACAGACAAAACTGCATTAAGATTTAAAAAAAACTTAAAGATATTAAGGGTCATGGTAAGCACATAAATTACCTACTACATATTGGAACTACCTTAGCCCCACTTACTTTAATCTTATTAAAGCTTAGTTATTATTATTGCCGTCAAAACCAATATTTCCAAGCCGCCTAATGCCATAAGATTGTAGTAGGCATTTTATATTTCTAAAACCCATATTAAAATTATAAGATTATACTCTTGGTTCATCCTACCTGCTTAAAATAAGCTCGGAACCATCTCCCTAGAAAATGTAATTTAATTTCACGCTCTTCCATTAAAAAAAAGTTAAACCAAAATACTTTAAAGAGATTGTTCTGGCCATACGAAGGGGCAATTCTGATATGAGATATATACGTTGTTAACAGACTATTTTTTTATTTATTTTTATGTAGGTAGCCTGTTATATGGCCTGCCTTTGCCCTGCAGTGGAACACATTACTACATTTTTTTTTAACCAAAAAGTTTTTTATTCTACTAAATTGTGATACGGATGATATTATGATAAAAGAAAAAAAACTACGCTGATTGGTCCGACTACAGGGCAAAGGCAAGCAAGAAAAAAAATATAATAGCCAAATAAATCTGATATCATATCTTACACAAAAATATATCATGCAACTTGCCTGACATACTTTTAACACTCTTAAGTAAAGAACTACATAATACTACCGGTGGATAACCAGAATCGCTCCCCAGTGCCTATTACTTATTTTCATTCCTCTATGATTGCGTGTCCCGATTACACCCCACCAGAGAAGTGAGAAGTGGAACAACCATGTACATGAAACCTGTAATTTTGTCGTTAAATTATCAGTATGGGGTTGACCGGTATACTGGGAGCATAGGAGTTATAGGAGATAATCACTGGATTGACAAATGTGATTGTGGTTCGATTCTGGTTCCTGTTGACCTGGTGTGGGAAAATGAAGAGACGCCCGGTTTGACACAGTTTCTTAGATAATTAGCCATAAGAACAAGGTAATAGGTAATAATTAATAGACAAACAGGATCACTATCATTATAAAACTAGAAACTCTTCTGAAAAGAATCAAAATGCAGAAATTATTATGACGTCTTCCCAATTGCTCAATAGCTGTGCTCAATAGGTATTTTTTTTGTACCAGGAATATATTAAGTAGGTATATTGTCAGTGGTTGAAAAATAACAGCTGTAGCATGACGAACCTACAATAACTAAATCTATTGTTTAATATTTTAATCGCTGCAGCTTGTGTGAGGTTATCCACAACATTATTGTTTGAATTATTACCTAACTATTATAAGATTGTGTATAATTAATATTCTCCCTCAATGAGTCACTTGGAAACCTTACGCTGAGTGCTGATGTGAGTCACATTCCGAGGGTGCAGGAATGTGGAAGTAACCACCGTATGGAATCAGAACATCGTAAGCAACAAGTTGATTGATTAGATAAACTCAAGCACAGAGTACTGACTGATTAGATTATATACTGAGTTAGTGAGGATAATAAAAGTTTAAAATAATATAATAACGAATAAGACCAGACATATTATGTTTTTTTTTTTATATTTGTCAGTTAAACAAATCAGGTTAAGCAGAAAAGGTATTATGTCTACGTCTAGATGAAATTAGGTAGAGCTTTATTTTATACTGTTTTTCTGTAAACTAATAAAATCACATTGACAGCAATGTTTTTAGCGATTCCAAAATTTATCTAATTCAATAGACAAAGACCGCGTTTCGAATATTCTTAAACACTCAATATTTAATTAAGAGTTACAAAATTCTATCTAAATCTCCCATCTCAAGACGCTGACAACATACATTGAGTAACCCACTATTGGGCCTGTAGAGGTCTATCCAAGTGTATAATTATACCGAGTGTTAATGGCCATAGTGTCGAAGCCATACATCAAAATGTTAGGAAATTTGTACTTGTCTAATTAGGTTGTTAGTTGTACCCGGTATTGTAATTGCTGTTGGTGATGATATATCGAGGCTTTTAGATATTGCGGTCAGAGTACATACAGAAAAAAAAATTAAGCGATGTTAGTTAATTTATTAAAGACTAAAATCAAGTCATGTTTTTACCAAAAAATCGACTAGGTAGTTTTAAATGTAAATATCTCAACGATGTCATTCCAATTTATATTGACAAAACCAACAAACTTACTTATAGGTTTTTTTTTTTTTAAGAGTCTTGGCGTGGAAACAAGTCCTTCAGCCGAAATCACTTCACAGTGAGTTTATTTACAAATTATTGCCAGCCGTAAAATATTACTAAAAATAACCGCATACCTACATATTTATTACTACTGATGATATCAGTAACATATACCGGCATCAGTTTACAAACCAATTCATACCTTGCAACATAGAATTACAAATGTAATTTATCAAACTGTAGCAATCACAATATTTACCATTTAATTCAAGGAAAGGCATTCAGTAGAATAAGTATAATTTCGATCCATCATCGATCATGTTTAAAAAGCAAGTTAGCAGATGCAGTGACTTGAAGACGATTAATGATCTGATCATCATTTTGACGTTGATCATCTACCAATTTTGGGATTGTGTTGGATAAGGCTATTCTTAGAGAAGTGTGAACTATTTTAATCTACATTAATTTATAGACTTTAAGGAAATATATAAAGTAATTTTGAGGTTTAAATAGAAAAAAAACATCAATATTATTCCAATCACATGATTATATACGTAAAAAAACTAAATTAAATACGAAACCTGGAGCTTCGTTTCAACACACACTATTCTTTATTCTTTTCAAAATCACGATACACTTTTTTTACATCACTGTGAATCATTTTCCTTTCTGAATACAATCTGGCATTTCACGCTTCCCCTTTTCAACCCTTCTTTGCATACAAAAAAGAACTGTCTGTTTAGGTCATAGGTAGTATTATTTCGTCCTTTGGTGATGACCAAATGGTACCATGACGAAATCAATCATATTTTGACTCTATCATACTATAAAAAGAATCAGAAGCAGGTTTAAGAATATGATTTAATATAAGTTTGACAAATTACGAAACCGTAAAATGTTTGAAAAACCATTACCTACAAAGAATAAAGGAAGATTAAAAGTTCAATAGCAAGTCACCAAAATTACCTCGTAGCCGAAAACCCCCTGAGACAAAAATGAACTTACAAAGTATGACCAAACTAAACACAGACGAAAAACATCAACGTCGAAAATAAAAAGAGGTTAAAAAAACTTGCGTCTTATTAAAAAGAAGCTTTAAACGCAGTGAGCAAGAAAGTAATTTTAAAAGAGAGATTAGCATCTTACATTGAAAGATCGGCTCAGATTTATAGGACTATTAACGGAAGGCAATACGTGTAAAAGGTATTAATATTTGTTGGTAAGTATATCAGTTATTAATTACTAGAGTAAGAAGAAGATTATTGAAATTATCGAAGACAGCTCAAAGTTACCGACAGTTTTCGGAAGTTCCCCGTATGAGTGCTATTGATACGAAAAGAAGAACGATGATCTAAATAGCTTAGTTAGTAGAGTATTCGCATGCCAGAGAGGAAGAGAGCCTCGAGTTCAATTTCAATAAGTAGGTACCTAATATAATCCTAGTGGGGAGTAAGACTGCATTTTTGGCTTTATTATAAAAAAAAACTCGCAAGTGAGCGAAATCCTGAAATGTGAGTAGTTCGAAAATTTGGTGCTTTAGGTCCTCATCTACCTTAAAGAATTGTACAGTTTCATCAACACATTCATGTGCAAATGGGAACGTTATTGTAATGTTATACACTATAGTCGAGTTGAATAACTCTAACATTCATTCAGTATTACTTTAGTAAGCCTAGCGAATTTAAATTCGTGACACGTTCGTAGTATTTTGAATAACAACAACCTCAGCTCGTGTCCAATAACATTTCAAAACCTGTTCTTCCATCTCTCTTTAACTTAACTATCCATCCCTTTCACGCTTTTTGAAGCCTTATTAGAGAAAGGATTTTAAGACCCAAGGGAAGGACGTAAAGACTAGGTTTCTTTGGAAGTGTGTTAAGTCTTTTTGACTTTTGACTCGTTTTTGAGCTTTACAGAGAAAGGATTTTAGGCTTCAAGATCAGGGTGTAAAGACTGGGTCTCTTTGAAAGTGTGTTGAGCTTTGTTTGACGTAGTAGGCGATAGTAAAACCGACCGGTTTTCGTGCTAAGAGGAAGTGCTAACTTCAAATCTTAGACCGTTAACAGGACAGACAAATATAGCTGACCAGACGTTATTGTTGTATACCGTAACCAATTATGAAGTCTACACGATAGGTAAGGAACATTTTTTAAGCAAATTAAATGTGTGGTTGATAATACTTTAATTGTTTAAAATCAATAAGAAGAAGAAGAATACGTTGTTTTCAAGTTCAAATATGTATAGGTAGTATAGGTATCATGATGAGATGACTTTATTAAATGTTCACAAAATTTGGAAGTTAAAACTTAGCTAAATAAAACTAGGCAGTATTTAATTGTAAGTATGTTTTAAATAAATCTGTAAATAATAAAGTATTTCATACTTACAAGTCGCATCGAATCGGTTTACAACCAAACTTTACGCAGTTATACAGACAACTTAATAGTACCCACTAGCGACTCTACTAAGCGGGACGGTAGCGCCTGAAAGAAAGTAGTAGGCAGAGATGCGCTTGCGCATAGCGGCACCTGCAGCTACGGTGCTACGCGGCGTTGCGCTGCTGTTAAAATCGACTAATAATTATTACGGATACCTACGTTACTTAATAATAATCATGGATCTGTCTGTATAGTTTTACCATGTATGGAAATATGTTTGGATGATATAAATTATTTTTAAATTGTTAAAGGACATTTTAGCTATTGATATAAAAAAATTTTTTGATACCTATGCGGTTTTTTTCTGCGGAATACTAATATCAAAGCTTTTATTTCAAGGTATCGAGTAAAGTAAGTGATATAATATAGCCTACATTTTTGCAAAGCAAATTAGATTTACACGACTACGTGTAACAGGATGTTTATACTCCCTCACCCATAATACAGTACCTAATAACAACCACATTATCACCTTCTATAAACTCTAAACACTATCTCACTACACAAATTCTAAGAACGTCACGTCGACTCTACATTTTCGCTCAAAATTAACCTTTAATATAAGGCCAGAGAACCTATACTTATGATTATGTTTTATTTAGCATCTAGGTAGGTAGAGTGTACCTCGGTTAGTATACTTAACTCCATTGTCTTCGTTTCCCAGATTAGTAAACTTTCCCGTACTTTAAATAGATTGTATTTAACTAAGGATTTGTAATAAATCTGTACGTAGGTACAATGAAGTTTTATAGCTAGCGTAGAAATTAACTAAATTATGAATAGTTTTTCAAATCGGGGTTTTTTCTTTGATGAATTTTCTGAAGGCATAAATGTTTCAGAGGTAAACAGGTGCCATATTTTTATGGACCCAGTAGTTCTTTAGTTTATCTGCATCAAACAAATATTCACATTTTTTTTCCTCTGACTTTATTTTAGTGAAATATTGTCATACCTACTTACCTACTTATTTGTATTTATCAAAGTTGACTTACCTGTAAAAAAAATAACACAATTATTAAAACACATACAAAGTAACATAATATTCTCACAGAAGAGTTGCAAGCAAGCATAGCGTAAAATTAGCTGTCAGCAGTGTAAATTGTATAATATGCAAACTAGACATAATTACTTCAGAGTAAGACATAATCTACATTACATACTATTATGTAATTACAAATGCCTTTACAACAAAAATAACATCGTATGGGCTGACTTCTTACATGTTGACTAGAATTTTAGTGGAGTGCATGGTGTTTCAATTAAATTTTGTAAATGACAATAAGAAAGTCCTACATTTCATTTTTTTTTCAGTTCAAGCCAGCTCCAAAAAAATGAACGCAACTTGGATTATAATACGATAGAACTCAAGACGACTTAATGATATTATCATCTCATAACTGATCTATTAATACTTATCGTCTCATAAATAATGAATTACTAATAAAAGCCCCTCTAGGCTTTTATACACCTCATCTCATTAATCGAAACGATCTCCACCCCAATATCATAACAATCGTAAAAT
Organism: Scrobipalpa atriplicella; assembly: GCA_029255725.1. Lineage (NCBI taxonomy): Eukaryota > Metazoa > Arthropoda > Insecta > Lepidoptera > Gelechiidae > Scrobipalpa > Scrobipalpa atriplicella. The sequence continues at coordinate 15,923 of JARACY010001819.1, forward strand.
AACCGTTCAACAATAGAATATAATTCTAACAGACACAAGAACATAAAATTCAAATGCGTTGAAGACGTTAATCTGTCCTCTTGACCATTGGTCGTAAAAGCTGATCGGATCTCGTAAAATCTCGTAAATGTCACCATTTTGAGATACGTGGTTTGTGGCGGAGACTATCTGAGGTTTAGTATTGAACTTCGGTATTTAGGACATAGTAGAAATGATGATAACGTGTTCAAGAATTAAAAAGATAATCATGTTTTTTACTGGAGCACTCGGTTTGGTTAGAGCGCGTATTGTTAATAAATAGTCGACAATGGCGTCCTATTTGAGTAAAATTGACTGTTCCAATATTTCTATGTTTCGGGTTTAAATAGGTTTAATAGTATTAATCTCTCTCTTACCCTATATGGAGAAATTGCTAAATACATGAATCTTTTGTAGTTCTTTACTTCAAGTAACCTTTAAAATTGCCACGTAATCTTCATCAACATCAAGATGGCATTTCAAGATACTAAGAAAGTGTCTAAGTGGCTATTTTTAACCCGGTCTCTAGATGAGGCAGCCTCTAATCAGTTCAACAGATAAGATGAACAAGTTATTCTAATTTTGAATTCATGGCGTATGGGAAAAGCCCCATAAGGCACGGCACAGGCCAAACCGGTAGAATTTGGAGAAAGAAATCGTGTCGCATGTGGAACCACAGAATATTTAATGAGAACTTAGAAGACGTATGGTCAAGAAGTAGTGGGGGCTATTTACACTAATGGCTGCTAAGTGATGAAATGATGTTTTGTTTCAAATGCCTTATCTTTTCAATAGTTCATTCAAAACTTCGAAGACGCCCTTTCTTGCGGTCGTTGATGCTCTACCTACCCCGCAAACGATAAAGGCTGTATATACTTATGTGTGTATGAGTACTTAGCCTTATAAAATCTATTTTAGCAACATGTTATCTTCCAAAAGGCCAGCGGCCAAGACAAGCGCCATTTCCAATCTTAATTTCTGTGTTTAGTTTGCGAAATCGACCATGCGATATCTTTCGTCTGACTTTAGGTTTAGATTACAATACGCCACGGGGCCTACTTATGAAAATCACTCTGAGTTGATAAGCATTTGAATAATTTTGTCCAAAATAACGGCTATTCGTATAGTCCGACATAATTTTACAATTTGCTGGTGCGTTTAAAGTCGCTCTAATTCTTAATTATGTCTCTTTAAAAGGATTTTTGAAATACATTTTAGATATAAAATTAGTTATATGTGTTTTTAGCAGCTCTAGATATTTGACACAGAATTCTTTGTTCAACTTTTCGAACGTCTTTTTTACAATGATTTTAATACCCGGTAGCCGACCCCGTGAAATATGGGATAAGGATACCAATGTCTTGACGTTCTTTCTGAAGCACGAAAATAGTTTTATTAATGTCTGCTAAAGATTCATCTATGTACAATACATACGTATAGCTAGAGTTAGTATTTCACTCCTGTTTAAAAAAAAATGTGACTGGACAAACAAGCTTTCCAAAACAAGAATAAGGGAAACGCAACATTTTCAAACATCTGAACATTTCTATGACACTTACAAAGTACCTATCTATGATACAAAAAGAAATAAATACACCATCATTCCGTGCTGGTTTCGTATCATGTGAGTAGTGTTAACAATAGCTACCGAAATTGATAGATAATAAGCCCTTCACAGGTGAGAGTGTGTTTGATAGTCGGACCCCTACTGGGTGTTATTATAAAGATCTGATTGCAGAGAATTAAATATGGAAATTAATTTAGATTTATAGGTATAATAGAGTTGCAGTGATTTGCGTGATTGAAATTGAGATTCTCTATCAGCTATGCATAGCTAAGCAAGATTGTTTTCGTCTAGATATCTATTTTGTCTCTCACGTTAGCACAAATAAAGTCAATACCACATTTACCTATAGAATCGAAATTACGATAACGAGGGAGTAGAATTTACTTTCAATACAAAATTGATGTTGGTATATGTTTGGATTTAGAAGTTTCTGTAAACTTAAGCATAGCTTTTACATAATATTTCTTATTATTTTTATTCGAAAGACTCTGACTGAGGTGGTTTATCATTGATTTAATAATTTCCAACACATCCGTCGCTGGTAGGGCGGTTGAAATTGTTGCCCCACCTAATTTCTTGAACCTGCATGATAGATAATAATAATTTCCTCACCTTAGCGGTCAGTATATTATACAATAACAATCTTACAAGCTACGAGTAGTGAACCGCGACGCACGTGTTCTCACGGCTATATCTGCGCACACGCACCCGTGGGAGAAAAACTGAAAACGCTATGTGTGCACCTTATGACAACGAATTAGAGTCTAAATTCCTGAAACTTTTAGCTGGATCTGACTAAATGCCTAGACTGTAAGGCTGAGACCTTTTATGTCAAAGATATAGAGTCGAAAATTCTAAGATATTTAGCCAGATTGATCTGTCTAGAAGGCTCGCTACTGTGCAGATCTTTATAGTCAAAGATACAGAGTTGAAAATTCTCGGAATTGAGTCTAATATGGTAGGCCTATTAGGAATCGTACTAATACGGAGGATTTATAGTAGTCTGTAAGAAAAATTGTTATGGCTTCTACTGTTATGGTCGAGTAGATCCCATGACCATAATAGAATAGTTTGGACTGGGTAAGTCTAGTTCAAACAACTGTATTTATGTATATTACCGTGATATTATTGTTGAAATTAGTATTATACTATTTTCCACTACTTATTCAGCAGATTTAACGGATAAAGGGCGGGCGATCAGGTTTTACATATTTTTTTATACATATATGTAATAATTTTCTAAGCTTGGCGAAAATGCGTTTTCTAGACTATCTTGTAGGAGATAGGTATAGTGCATACTTAAGTAAGTAGGTAATTAAGTGATTTATGCCCAAAAATTTATTATTTCACGCTGTTTTCCTGTTGTCAGTAGAAAAAGATATTTCAATAGAATTAAAAAACAATACAAATCTAATAAACACATTCTCTCGTTCTCACCTAGACCTATTTTCTGATGCAATTTTTTCAACTTTTTATAACCGAGATGCATACAGTGACCGCAACATTATCGGGTCTTCTATAGGTGTTCGTAATAATTAAATTTAAATTTACTGTTCTTTCAGTATCAAAAAGAAAAAATATCTCGAAGTAGGTAACATAAAGATACTTCTCCCGCTAGAATGCTGATTCCTATCAAAAAATTGTAGTTATTAATGTAAGATAAGTTAAGTAGGATAGATCCGGACCGGAAAACTAATTTTCTATAAAAGGGAGTACTTAACACTTGCATCTAAAATTCAGATTATAAGACCCTATATAGACTGCAACAGGGAAGCACAGTAGTTTCCCACAGACAGAACGATCACTGATACAATTGTTCTAGTCCATTGCAGCCACATTACGATTCGATATTTTATTTCAAATTGATTCACTCAACAAACGGCTACCGTTTTACTGAATTGCGACATCAAAGGAATATTACAATCAATTGTAACTGTGAATTGTATTGTCTTTCAGATTTCCATCTTATTGGAGTAAATTGAAGAATATAGATAAAACAAGGCAGCTTTGCTACGCATATAGCTCAGTAGAGACAAAGTTATATGTTGCTGATTTCGGAAAAAAATACATAGGTCACCTCATTGGGTTGTGGGGTGGGGGTTTTAATTTTAAATTCTATCTTACTATTAAATATTTTTTTTGCAATTAAAAGCTTTCATAAGTTTATAGCATTTCAAGTAGGTATTTAATTATATCATCGAATTAAGTGTAATAGGTGTAAATCTGTTCGTAAATCTTCATCACCCGAATTTCCCAAAAGTGTAACGGTTTTTTAAAAGCAAGGTCAAAAGTTAAGCATCGTCTTTCGGCTAATTTTCTAATTAGTTATGCAAATGTTACCAAAAGATAACCGTTACTTCACCTTAATTAATGTGGAGGGTTTTAAAGGTGTACTTTATGAAGGGATTTTGAATAGCTTATGAGTTGCAGATTACAGGGACAGCATTACTCAAAACCCTTCATAAGAGGATGTTGCAGACTCCTTTCTGCAGCTCTTTGCTGACCATAACTTGACTTACCAGTCAGGGTCAGGGACAGACCAGTGAGGGTTTTTAGTGTCGAATAAAATAGGAGACAGTCTGAAGCAAGGACCGGAGTTTTATTTCCAACAAAGTATATCTTTGCATGTGGAACGTAACATAAATGTATATGTCAATGATCGTTCTCGTAAAGATAAGATGTACTAGATAGAACGAGAAATTGAGAACAATTTAGGTATACAGGGTGTAAAAAAAAGTACTGCGTTCCTTTGAACCACATGTTCTACTGATGATACCAAGCAACTTTCCCAAATCAGAAAAATATTAAGCTCGAAAAAAAACATTGCCATTTCCATACAAAGATACTCCCCGGGATCTGCAGTTTTGTATGGACGATGCAAAATTTCATTTCGAGTTAAAAAAATTGTGCTTTGGGAAAGTTGTTTGGTATCATCAGTAGAACATGTGGTTTAAAGGAACGCAGTACTTTTTTTACACCCTGTATTGTAAAGGCTAAAAACTATTTGTCTGTTTCAATGCAAAAGCTCAATTCTTATTTTAAGCTAAAGGGTTAAAGACCGTAACGTAACGTTGTATCACGTAGTATAAAGATAATCGCTGGTACTTCTTTTAAGTGTATTATAATTTGAAAATTTACATACAGTGCCTATTATAGTCATGTCTTTAATTGTCCATGTTAATCATGGAATTAATTAGAGTGAGTGGTGATTTTCACTGTTTTGTAACCTCTGACTGGCGGTTGGGCAAAGAGTTGAAAGGTCACGCCCTCATACCTTGGAGTGAGTTGCAGATTACTTATTTTTATTGGAAATGGATTTGCTCTTGACTCCAGTCTTATGAGTGAGTGTAACCAAAGGCATAAACGTTTTTTGAAACTTGTTTATTTTTAGCTCCTTCAATTTTTTTTTTTATTTATTTAACTTAATGCACAAAAAAAAATGTACATGGGCGGACTTAAAGGCATTATCTACCAGTCTACCTAAGGGCATATACTTGATTATCTTGAAATTATGACCTAATTATTTATCAAAAGACTTGTTAGAAATTAAGCTATTAACACAATAAAAGCGCAATACAAAACATCGTATTTACAAAATAGCAGGTACCTATTATAGCAAAAAACGTGTATAATTTATGCGACAACAAAGACGTAGATTATTAAACCCTACAACTACACGCTGTAAAATGTTCAAAACCGCACGGGGCCAAATTGAGGTTACAGTTTACACTTGGGTTAAAGTTGACCGTTGGACTTAGGGTTGCCAGATGGTTAGGACTTTCCAGATTTTTTAAATACCTTAACATACTTCTTTAAAAACGGCAAAAAACATCGGTAAGTTTAGACAAAATTTATTAATTTTATGAGCAGAAAATAAGTATAACTGCTTCATTGTAACTGAAAACGTTTGAAAGAGTGCCTAAGAAGTAGAGAACCTAATCTTTGGCAGCGGATCTGTCACCCGAACATTAAGTATTAACTGGGCCACTTCATCACAAGGGTGAAAAGACAATAGACATAGGCAAGCACGCTTCAGCATCGTCCACATTGTCACCAATAGCAAAAAATTACTATATGGTACCTAAATATTTTGATTATAAAAATAAAATCAGTTGCTACTATAAAAGTTTAGTTCATGAAAATCGTGAATTTTTGGACATTTTAGTTTTTTGCTCTGGCAACCCAACCGCTGGTCTACTTCTTGAACCGTGACATGACTCACCCCAAGGATTCGGCGCGGGTCTTGGAGCCTTCTGTGACTAATAATAATAAAAAAAAAACGTTACCGCTATTGTTGCACAATGTCCTCTTTGTGAGGTTCAGGAGGGTACGTCAGAATGGAGCAATCTTCGTGACTCAGGGTTCGGCTTTTTTAAGACTTGGAACTCTAGGAAATGACACGTAATATGTGTTTTGAACTTCAGATCTGATTTAAAATTGAACTTTTTTAAACATCGATTAAAATTAAAAATTGTCTGGAAAGTACTTAAAAAAAACATACCCAACTTCGATTCTCTTATTTCGACTCTCAATTTTATTTACAGAAATTTACAGAAAATATAAATAACATATTTTATTTTGAGCGAGCTGGTAGAGCTTTAGGCTGAAGAAGTTTAAAAATGCGTACAATTTTTTTTACTTAGGAAGTACAAAGCCCTTTATCGAGTACTTTGTATAAAATATGAAATGAACTTTAATAATCCTCTTTCTTCGTAAACTTTTACTAAACTTTAGAGCTTCCTTAATTTTAAATTCAGTAGGCGAGATAAGTAGATTTACGAAGTTCAACTACCCTTTGGTAAAAGCTACTTAAACGTATCTATAAGCTCAATAAAGCTATAGTTTTTTTTACTAGCACGCGTCATTAAACAGTTAACTTTAAAACTCCTTAAAAATGGGTAGAGATAGGACATTCAAGTAGAAAAATGTTTCACCTGATTCCAATGATTTTGTTTGACTTATTTTATGTTTTTGGGCATATAATAGGCTTCAAAGATTTATTTTTCGTGTAAAAAAAATAAAAGTTATGAAAAAGGAAAATACGAGGAATCTCTATAAGTAACATAGTCTTTGACTGATATTCTTTGGTAAAGTCAAAATGTTTTAATTGGTTTATCTTTAATTTTTAATCCTTCTAAAGTTATTTTGTTCCCGACAGTAATTCAAGTAACAGTGGGTCATAAAGGTGGAGGTATTAGCAGTAAATGTCAAGTGTAATCCCCAACAGAAATATTTTAAAAAACCCATAAAAAAAACGCGTAAATGTCCAACGGTGACAAGTTGGAGGATTCCGGCTGTCTTGTATGGTTAAAGAAATTAGGTAGGGTCCTATACCCATGAGAAATTTAAGGACTTTTAGAAAAAGAGTACATTCGTTGAATTTATTTATTACGCATGTGAGAATAAAGTAAGATTAGGTATTTATACTTGCTAAAAATTAATGTGTTTTAGGAAGTAGGTATTTAAAGAAGAATATGTCGTACATCATTTATTTTGTATATTTTGTATTTTGCTGTCTTGAAAGAGGTAATCAAAAAATCCCTGACACTAGGGTTCATTGGGTCAGTCGTTGACCCGACAACAAACACAAAAGAAGTAGAAATATAAATTTGGAGACCCAGATTTAAAATGGATTTACCAAGCATTATTAAGCATAATACACACACATCTATCTTAAACAACCCTCAAAACTTGTCAGACGTGGCGGAAAGACCTTTGTTTAGGTCGTTGACGCTCTGCCTACCCCAATTCGTGATTTATGTATGTATGTATGTATGTATGTTTGTATTAAGCATATCTAAGATGTATACCAAACACGTGTAAAATCCTTGAACCCAAAAACGAAACAAAACTAATCAGCAAAATCTCCATCCCAAGTCCCGGATTTTCCTAATAACTAAAGCAAATTTATTCTTTATCTCACGATGTGGTGGGAACCGAGGAACTCAGCGAACCGTGTCGTCTGCGTCGGGTGCCTCGGGTGGCTGGCTAATTGCACACAGGTGGGTCAACACTCGGACGCTTACCCTGCTATCAGGAAGGAGGACGGAATTGGTGTCTTTACCTTACTCCTGCACTATATTATACAGGGTGTTTATTTTAATTTGAAGTTTAAGCGATTGGCTGACAACCTGTCACTAACACATTTCAATCTAAAATTACTCTCAATATTTGTCAGACGTGGCTAAAACGCCTTTTACTAGGAGTTTTAAGCTTTGCCTACCCCGTAAGGGATAAATGCGTGAATTTATGTATGTATGTGTTAATTTTAATGCCTGCTTTAGCTTAGAAAGTGTTCCAGTAATGTTAGAATTATTACATGCATAAGAAAATAATTAGAAACTCCTAATCCTTTTTTTTTTATTCTCCATATACCCATACAAAATTACCAGTTTGATCATTTCATTACACATTGAATTTTGTACCTGAAAAAAACAAGACATTATTTTTTCTATCCCTAAGCTATGTGACACAATAAAATAAACACCCTGTATATTCTACGCTCCCGGTCAAAGGTGACGCGTAAATTGATTGTAACGTCATGGTCAGTCATATGAGCGTTTACCCTATTATAAGGAAGTGCATAATAGGCTAGCTTACCTTATCATTAGAATATGAAGAGTGTATTAAAAAAGAATGCGCTGTAGAACGGCTAATAGAGAGCTTAGCTCACAAATAAGTCATTACAAAGAGAAAGAAATAATGAGAGTTCTAGTTATTGTTCATTCGAATACTGCCCTGTCGCTGTCGGTTATTTCTATTTCTAAAAACCCTTTGATATGTAGACTGATAACCAGTACAAATACACATGAAAATTATGTAAATTAGCACGCCTATATCCCTTACGAAGCAGGCAGATCGTCAAAGGTTAATTAAAGCCAGTAAATCCCTGTCGAGGATTCTACGTATAGAATAGATATTATAAAAGAAAATCCTATGAAAAGAAAAACTTAAAATGTCATTGCATTAAGGAAAACGTTTGTAGCTTCCAGTAAAAACAAAAACTACCACAATCTGATTAAAAGCCTCGATATTGACCCTTTGGCTGAACTTTCAATAATTTAATCCCATGAGACCGTATGCTTCATTAAACACGGTTCCTTGCATTACTTTTTCAATTCCTTTATTCCTTTCTAATCAAGCTTAATAAAGCTTACCTCGGTTTGCTGTATGAAATGACATTGAAAATGAGGCTCTATTTTTTTTTTCAGACACCAGGGTTTATCGGGTCGTTGGTCAACGCGAAAACTCGCTCGATAAGATGATAAAGAAGTTCTCAAGAATCAAATTATTGATTTCTGTGCAGCTGCAGATTGTTCAGCTGATATAAGTTTAATACTTTTTTCGCAAGTATTTCTAACTACGCGTAAAAAATACCTGAATCATAATGTAAGTGTTCTACTCTAATAGGTTTGCAAATTAGATTAAAATTGCTTTATCAAAAAAGCTTGACTTGCAAGTTATTATGATAATTTAATACCAATAATTATAAAAAGATGGTGAACAGGTGATAGCATTAATTTAATAAATAATTAAGATCGATGCAACAAGATTCGTTAGTGAACTACTTATTAGAAGTAAATTGAAGCATCATGCAGTTTTCAGGCATGTAAGTACATAGAGGTTTTATTTTCTTATACCTACGTCTCAATATATTTATGTAATTATTTACTAACGAGGTTAGTATTTAATCTGTCCAGTGTCCCAACTATATTTTACTACCTTGGTCCTCTAATTTATAAGCTATTGACTATCTGATCGTTATACCGACCACAACCACCTGTTAAATTTTATGTTTCAGCTGTAGAACCACGTGTTTCTACATTCTACCATTAGTTAACAATATCGGAGCTACTATCAAATTTCTTAGTGTTATTTCTCATTTTTTAAATTGATAGCATTCTACAAATTTTCAACCACTTCTAAATTAAATTTTCAGGGGAATGAGGAACTTTCCTATGCCTATTTGTTATTTTTAGGTATATTTGTATACAAAATTTGTTTTTTAATATAGTGGCTAGAAAATAAAAAAGCATATAAAACAGATACTTAAAGTAGGTATCCATCTATTCAGTATTTCTTATTACAAGAGAGTACTGTACTGTAAATTTTATTGTGTTTTATCACCAAACCCATTTATCTTCTATCTTTTCCCTCCACAAATCAAACTTTTCTTCCATGGAACAATAAACGTCAATCAACTATCTCTATCACCTCCATTCCAAACTCCTGCGCAATGTGGAACTGTGGTGAAATTCTACAACGCGGAACAACTGATTTTACACTAATTATCTCCCCATTCATACATATTTCGCGTTTCACCAACACAGACGCGCTATCAACAGGGTGTTACAGAAAGAGTACAATGGAGGTTAATGTATTTAAAAAAAACTGTACGACTTTTAGAAAGACTCAAAACAAAAAAAAATGCTAATGAAATACTAGTAAATCTAAGTTCCCTATAGTATACAGCCTGCTGAATGGCAATTTTGCATGGGAGAGCAAAATTCACCCTTCACGAGTTCATTAGTTCTTTAGGGTTGTTTCACCCTTTACACTACACCATTACTTACCTAGACACAGATTCTCCTTGGCCGAGCTAGGCTGGACCTCCACCTTGCTTGTTGGTATCGCAGTATTATCGAAAGCATAGTCTATAAATGTTAGGTCTGTGTTTACTAGAACACCCTCTTGAATCAGGAAATCTCCCACGACTCATTTATAGTGTAATGACAAGAATATTACGCCAATTATTTAGACATTAGACGCGCCTTAAGAGATAGCAGGAAGACAATTCGATCTACAAAACAAACAAGTAGTATTGTTGGTAAACGGTGTTTTTAGAGATACGTACTTACTTATAAAGAAAATTTACGTTTAAAACTTACATAAAAGATTTAAGAATTGTTTTTTATGCCCTGCTCGATTTGAAAGCACATGTTTTGGCTTTTCAACAGATTCAAAACTAAATCAGAAACTAACTCTGTTTCAGTCAAAGAAAACCCTAGCTTAGTAAGTCAAAATCAAAAATTTTTTTTCTACTAGATTTTCTTTCATTTTTTTTACGGAATTATAAGTACGGAACACTTAAATAACAATTGTTAGGCCTACATTTAAGTCTGTTTATCTTATTTGTTGTTAGGTGACATCCGGTCTTTGGACACACACGATGTTGAGAATAAGAAGTTACGAATAATAACCATATTTATGACTACTTTATAAAGAGTTTTTATCAATGTCTTGATTCAGTTTTCTGCTTAATGGTATTTAGAGTGTCTCTGCCACCGGAAATCCGACTATTAAGTGGGCGTAGTCGCGGGTAGACAGTCTGTTAGTGTAACCTAGCCAAATTTTAGTTCCAAATATTGCCACATGAACAGATAATGTCAGTCGCACTGTAAAATCATATGAAATCTGAGTATGAAATTCATAGAGTATAATCGAAAACCAAAGAGTATAAATCTCATGCCCTTTTACAAACTTTTTAATCTGAAAGAGACAGACAACTTTATATCATGTTTTTTTTAAACCCTTCTTGAGGTCCGAAGACAAAGCGTTCTTAGCAATTAACTCGTGAACCATGACGAGTGCTTATTAAATATGCAATAAAATGACCCAGATACACCAACCACTATTTATACTACTTTATACTATTCAGTTCGTGGGAAAACCACTACTAAAATAATTATAGCACCATGAATGTACAGGGTGGTAGAGAATGTAGCAATATTTGCAAGATGGGTGTTAACAAAATCACCCAAAACTGATTTACTATAATAAATCATTACTACGTTACAGATAAAATATTTCGTCTTTCATGCCAATCTAAATTAAGTTGTATAGTACTAATCTAAAATTCAAAGAAAGTTGACTTAACCAAATAAACATACATACATACATACATAAAATCACGCCTTTATCCCAAATGGGGTAGTCAGAGCGAAAACGACCTGAATAAGGTCGTCCCGCCACGTCTGACAAGTTTTGAGGGCTATTAATTACAGATGATTATGTAGGTAGTGTATTGCTTTAGTGGCGGGTTGTCAGCCTATCGCCTAAATTGCAATAATTAAAACCCTCGTATCCCTTAGCTGGTTTTTACAGCATGCCCGGGAGGAGATGCAGCTGGCACATTCTATGTTTTTCCATCGCTCCCAGTCCAGCATGGAAGCAAATAAATACTTATTAATTTATAATCTAAAAACCGAACTTTGATAACAGAAATAAATGATGCTTACGAACAATATTACCGTCATAAAACTTAGAACTTAGAATAATGTGAATATTATCTTCTGCTAAGCCCTATCTAGGAATATAGGGAGGTACCTATATATTTTATACAACGTGTAACAGAAAGGGTATATGTATCGTGAAATGTGTGAATCTACCCATGAAACTGAACAACTTTCCCTAAGAAACATAGGTCGAAAAACGAAAAAAAAAATTTGACTTCCCATACTAAATACGCTATCAGCTGATGCATTTAGTATGAATGGTCACAATTTTTTTTTCGTTTTTCGACCTATGTTTCTTAGGGAAAGTTGTTCAGTTTCATGGGTAGATTCACACATTTCACGATACATATACCCTTTCTGTTACACGTTGTATAGTACAGAGGTGTGGGTGGTATGTGGATTTCTATCGGTATGGAGCTCTGGCTTATAGAATATACCATACTCAACTCAGTTACCAATAGCAAAAATAACGTACTACCTACATATAAACGTTCTTCAAATTTTGTAACATCATGTATAAAGATTGCACTAACATCGTTACATTCATAGTTTAGGGCTTCCATTGTTTTATGACGGAAGATGGTTCATTATAATTAAATTAAATGAGAAGAGAGGTCAAAATGCTGTTACTACTGCGATAATTTACTTATTGAATGGAAGTGATGCTATTATTTTTTTTATTTTTTTCTTATGGTGATGTTCAGAAACGCTTATTAAACTACTTATATTATTCAGCAAGCAAATACAGTTGAACTGTAGCGAACAAGTAAAAGGTAATAAATAATATCAAGAAATAGTAGTAAGTGTTTGTATACCTGGGTTTAGATCACTAAACCTACCTACTCTACTCACGAAATGAAAGAAATATACATAATTTGCTGTCGTTTCAACCAAATAATATATCTTCCAAGACGCCACCAAAATAACTGTATGTTTTTCTTCCATGCTGGACTGGGAGCGATAGAAAAACATAGAATGTGCCAGCTGCATCTCCTCCCGGGCATGCTGTAGAAGCCAGCTAAGGGATTCGAGGGTGTATTGCAATTTATAGGCGATGGGCTGACAACCTGTCACTATAGCAATAACAATATACATTATCATCTGTAATAACCCTCAAAACTTATCAGACCTGACGTGGCGGAACGACTTTTGTTTAGGTCGTTTTTGCTCTGCCTACCCCTCTAGGGATAAAGGCGTGATTTGTGTGTGTGTGTGTGTGTGTGTAATTAGTAGCTGGCTGTAAAGAATGGCCTAGCCCTGAGGCCTAGCCAGTGGTTCATTGTTCAAGATATTCGTCATGTTATACAAGGAGTTTGCAAGCTTGTCAAGTGTAGTCAACCGGAAACATTTTGTATTAGAACAAAAAAAAAAAAACTACAACTGAAATAAGAACGTCGCATAACAAATGACACAAATCGCGAATTGCCGTGGTTATGTCAATACGTAATTTTGCCATTATTTAATCGTTATCGTCAACATCTTGGAATATTTTATCGCATCTACAGTTTTGAGTGTTTTAATCTCGATACATATCGTAAGCGAAACACGCGCGAAAACTACCTACCAAAATATCAAAGTAAATAGTATTCTCAACCAACTGTGCAAACGTACCATCTTCAAAATTTATTTCTTTGATAATCACGATTGTTCTTTCATTTTCTGAATACCTAGTCGGCGTTCGTCGTTCCTCTCCATCTGAATTTAAAAAGTTTATAAACTTACTTGTGCATATTATTACCATAATAGTGTTATCTCTATTTGATAAGCGTTTGTATTCAACACAGTAGTAGTGTAGTGAGCGATAGTAGCGAATGGTCGCATTTTTAGTTAAAAATATCGCACATATAGGTAGGTAGGAAAGTTAGTGAAAAAAGTAAAATGAAGGCGCCGCCGGTAGCTACGATTCAAGTTATAGCATTTTTGGTAAGTGGTTTTATGATTTCTATTACATCTTCTCTTTGATAATATCAAAAATATATTATAATTTACTTTATTCAATAATTTGGGAAAACTTATTATTATACTTAAAAATGAAAAACTATATTTTTGTATGATATAAGGTTTTTATTTGGAATAGTGTGGTAAAGTACAATCAGATCAGACCTTCATAATTTACCATAGAAATTCTCTTTGTGTATCCTTTTTTCTCAAAACTAAAACCATTTAATTGAATAACTTCAGGGCCCTTTATGAATTGATAATTTGATTATATTCTCCATTCTCCTTTTTCTCTGTTATAAAATCATCATCAATTTGTCGAGATTTTAACCATATGTTGTGTTATTCTTCAGGACCTTTTGGCAGCGGGTCTGATAGTACCGCAGCTGCCTCCTCAAGCGAGGAGTTTAGGATGTGGTCACATCCTCGTCGGCTTCATGGCCTCCTTGTACTCAGGATTACAACTAGTGTCCAGCCCTATGACCGTAAGTTTATTATTTCGAATCTCTGCAAAAAATACCTACCTAATCTCCCTAAGCGTTGCTACTATTCATCTACAATATATGGGATTGAGGGTATTGTGGTCATAGACAAATTAGACAAGCTTCTACGCTATTGTTTCAGTTCATATATGAATAATTGAATATGCAATATACAATTATATTATTGCATGATAGTTGCCAAGTCCAAAGATATCTTTTACCGGACCAATAAAAATGTACCAACTGTTTAAGTGACTAATGATCAAATCACTAGGAATATCTTATGGCTTTTCTAATTTGTTTTCCAGGGAAGCCTCAGTGACATAAAAGGGAGACTAGAAGTCCTTGTAGTATCTTTATCTCTAAGCGGTGTAGCCTACACCTCATTAGGTGTGACCAACTCAATTCTACTGTTTCTGATTCTTCGAGCCTTGCTTGGTGAGTAGGTTATCAAAGTTATACTGAAAATATAAATTTCGTGTGAATAATTTACAGAAGATGATTAATTATTAAAAAAAAGTATTGTTGTATATACTTTCTATGAAAGATAATTAAGGAAAGTCTCTGTAAAACTGATAATGATAGTAGAACACAATTTATTACAGGAATAACCAAACACACCCAGCTGTTAGCTATAGCTCTCACTCCAGACTACGTTGAAGACAAGAAGGATTTATCACTAATCTATGGAAGGCTCAACACCCTGAGGCAAGCTGGAATGGCCATAGGACCGATCATCAGTGGACACATCGTGTATGCCTTCCCTGATAAGGGATTCACCATCATTGCATTTCTCGTGGGAGCCATCTTTGCTGTAAACTCAGGTAACCTAATAATACTCAAACTAAAGAAAAAACGATACTTCAGATGTGCAAACATACTTAACAAAACCTAAATTTAATTACAGCACTAGTGAGACAACTACCCAAAGTGGAAAAAGAAGAAAAGGAAGAAAAGCCAAAGGAACAAGAAAATAATGAAAAAGAACAATCTACCATCGTACCAAACCTTGTTAACACCGTCGCCAGCAGTTTCAACGAATCCTTGGACCAATTTTACAAAATTGACTGGAATGTGTACTGGGAAATATTTTCGTTCAAATTCATGATTTCCTTGTGTATTGGAGTATTCATCAGCAATTATGTTTTGTTCGCGAAGATCAAACATGACACCTCTCCCGTCGTCACTGGCTACATCATAGGCTTGTTCTCAACCGTAGGGTCCCTAACTAGCTTCTTCGTTGACAAAGTCAATGACTTCTATGAAAAAGATAATGATTACACTGAGAGGAATCTTCATGTTTTCGCTTTGCTTACTTTTTCTTTAATAGGAGTAACTTTAGCCCCTAATTTGTTTTTATACGTAGTATTTATTGTTCCTCTAGGTATAGCTTCGACTATGGGTAGTTTGATAACTAGGGAAGTGATTTTATGTAAAACTGACGATGACAAGAGAGGTACAGTTTTAGGAGTGGCTAACAATATAAGATCTGTAACAGGAGTGATAGCTCCTTTGCTTACAGGATTCATTGCTCATTTTGCAGGAGTCTTACAAGTAGTTTATGTTTCAATTATTTTTGCTGCTGTAGGAACTTATAAGAGTTATGTGATTCGAACGAAGGTTATAGAAACCAAGAAGAAATAAAGTATATAGTTTTAGAAATTTTCAGTAATTAATTAAAGTTTTAACATTTATTATGGATGCTGATTTTACTTTCCTATACAAAATCGAGAATATAATGGATTTTACTACTTATATTTTTACCAGACTACTGAGGGTAATTCTAACGTTGGAGATATGTGCCGTAGACACTCAAAAACACTAAGACTGTCTGTCTGTACTTCTCCCTAGCTGTTAGAGCTATAGAGCTAGGATTCAGCATCTATCCTCTAACTCTAAATCTGATTAGATCGTACTGGCTGGCTGGTTCGGTAGACTGGGCCATTCGTGTCTGGTGGTTCGCACCTCGTGGGTAAAGCAGACAATGAGAGGCGAGAGTGGGCGCCGTCTTGAGCGATGGGGCTACGAGGACGGCGGAGTGATCAGAATAAGCAAAGAAATCTGTGTATATCTGGACAAATCTTCCAAATATGCTAACAATAAGCAAATCGTACCTGGTAGTGCAGTTCATTGTTAACTGCACTACTAGTAGTGCAGCTGGTAGTGTGGTTTACAACAAGGGATATTATATGTTGTAGGCTTCGTCTACTTCAGCAAAAGGCTAGAGTTTTGATCAAAATTTGAGTTCTACCTAGCAAAACACTAATTCATTTGTGGCACAACTCTAATTCAAATAGGTATGCATTCAGCCTCTATTTTACACTTTCAAGAATTGAGAACAATTATACTTTTGATGGTCCTCTAAATAAAATTTATTCTAATAAGATTGATACGACACACCTGCTCATTCATAAACACCCAGATGTCCAGTCTATTCATATTATTCGTATAATTACTCTAGTTTCTTAGCCGCATTTAAAGACGGTAGCGTCACGGGTCGGCGCCCGCGCCGCTCCGGAAGGAACCGCGGCGTGGGAAAGTGTAGTGTACTGTAACACACCTGACTCATGTAACTACTCGGATGGAAATAGAGTAATTATGTACGAATAAATATGGTACCTGCTGGTCGGAATACAACGATGTTATATCTTCCAGTCTAGCAGGTATCGTAAAAACCGACATAATGTTACTTTCAAAGATAACGCTGCTGCGAATGTAACACTCTGTACTGCGCTCAGTTAGGAGTTCCATGCCCATCAGTGGAGAGTTGCGTTGTAGATGATAAAGCATTCCTTCCACTCGACACCACCAAAACGACACCACCGGTGGTGTCGTATGGAATCTCTAGTAGTCCATACGACACCACGGTGTCGTCGTATGGAATCTCTAGTAGTCCATACGACACCACCGACTATTAGTGAGGTTACCTACATACAAAGTTGTTGATATGAAAACTACAATTAAGTTCAAGCAGTTTCATTAATGAGGTATGTCATTTGATAAAGTTTATATTTATCTGTCACTCAAATGGTCATCTTGACATTGTTCATTGCAATTTGCATATTATTGTCTTTCCTTCCGAATATTTTAATTCTGGACATCACTAGGGTGGTGTCGTATGGACTACAGATTCCATACGACACCACCGATGGTGTCGTTTTGGTGGTGTCGAGTGGAAGGAAGGTGATAAAGTATTTGGAAGTCTTTGACAATCAGACTTGAATGTTTATTGACGGCGAAGAAAGTAAACGTGTCTAATCAATGCGTAAAAACAATTTACTGTACTAAGACAGTATTAATGTAAATTATTTCTCGATCACGGTGTATAAAATAGGCACAAAAGATATAGCCGTGAAAATTCAAGTCAATGACATCTCGAATACTTATAAATAAGGCAAGGGATAAGTTGTTAAGTAAGAGAGAAAAAATTGTTGGAAGTATATTGAATATTTCTCTGAGAAAACGACAAATATAAAAACTTCTATTAATGGTGCCGACGAACATCAAACTCAACACTGAAATACATCAACTTTAACACCTGTACATACAACGTTATATCATAAGCGCACCCACCTGTCTTTCAGCTATTATTCTAAGCAAAAAAACCCTGTCAATACGTGTATAAATATTTATCACCATTGGTAGAAGAAAATGGTTTTTATGCTTTCCTCTTTGACGGAAATGACTGACGAGACGGCACGCGACGGAATGCAAGCCTGTACGGTCGCGGGCAGAAAGTTATCAACGGTTTCAGAGAACCTTTGATAAATAAAGTCAATACCTATTTTATAGTACCTAGGTATGTCGTACGTAGATGTAGAATAGCTGAAAATATTTTAGATGCAATTTTTATGAATTTATGAGTTCACTCTCATGATGAGATGACTCTCTAAGCAAAGTCATAATCTTTGAGACTTCTTGGCAATGCCAATGCCAGTGTCTTGCTTTTGGGGACCGATTAAAAGTAGATCCCCTGATTATTAACACGACTTAGGCTGTGTATCGGGTATCTCATGCTGATTTTTCTAATCATATTAAATCACGTACATACATACATAAAATCACGCCTTTATCCTTAATGCGGTTGGCAGAGCGAAACGACCGAAAGGTCATTCCGCCACGTATGACAAGTTTTGAGGGTTAATTCAGATGGTCATCTGTATTGCTATAATGAAAGGTTGTCAGCCCATAGCCTAAATTGCAATACATTAAAACCCTCGAATCCCTAGCTGGTTTTTACAGCATGCCCGGGAGGATATGCAGCTGGCACATTTTATGTTTTTCTATCACTCCCAGTCCAGCATGGAAGAAATCACGCTATTTTTATTTACGTAATAACATAATATTTACATAATACCGTGCAGTTCTAAACGCTACCTGAAAGAGCTGAAAAGCAGTGTTGCTCTTTTTGAGCAATAATACACTGAGCTTTGACCCTCTGCATCGCTTCAGCACACATGCGGCAGTTTGTAGGTAGACATTTAACTTAGTTTTAGTCTCCATATGTTTTGTTTGTTACTTTGATTCTACCTTTCATTTTGTTACATGTGTGTTGTTTTCTATGCAATAAACTTTTTATCTATCTATCTATCTATCTACCTACTGCTTCTGAACTCGACTGTAGATCGAAACAGGTGAACGATCAAGAAGTAAGTAAAAAGTATTAGAATGGGCTGTTTGAATGTGATCGGAATTGATTGGCTGGTACCGATGGTAGGTACTGGGTACTTGGGTGCTTGAGGCTTTTGTCCACTTTTAACAAGGTGAGGTAAGGTGGTTTTGGTGGAACTGATCGAAGAGTTTTTATTTGCAAGCAAAGAACTGTTACCATTAAAATCCACTTATTACTAAAATGATAGTTATTATTTTGTACCATATTACAATATAACACGCGCTTCTACAGCACCCATTTATTTCCATTCCAACAGGAGGCGCACGCGCAGGCGCACCTTTCCGATCGCATATTGATGATAATTACAGGTTTGACATTTCATTACGAACCCCCGCGAAGTGTATATAGGTAAGCAAATTTGCTTTTAAGAGTATTTTTATATTACTCTTGATTTATGTTCGCAAGGTGAGAGAGCTAGAGTCGACTATGAAACGTTGTTATAATGTTGATTAAGAAAACGAAGGCTGTGTTGCTCTAAGAAGAAAACTAATCGTGATAGGACTACTTGAAATTGAACTCCAAGAAGACAATCAAAGTTTTATTACGAAGTCCTACATGTAAAAATAATTATTATACGTACATACTATTTACAATGTATTTGCAATTTCTGTATATGTTTTTCAATAAATTTTATTTGAAGTTTTATTTCCTGGAAGAATTTCGTGGTGAAATTTGTTCAGTTATCATTTACTGAGCAACCCCTACCAGTTTGCGGGTACGCTGTCCTTTACATCCGATTAATTTGTGTACGGAATGTGTACTTGTAGGTACATAGTTGTATGTAAAATATTGTCTCACTATCGGCAGGTGTATGAGTCTATGTTGTCAATAATTTAATCACCAAATTAAATTTAATTTTATGATCTAAAAGACTGAAGTTAAAAATATTACATGCAATTTTATTTAATTGACTTTTATGAAGTGTTGAGTTATTTATGCCGGCTAGTACCTGCAGGTGATCATTTTTATTGCTCAATTTTACTAGTAACAATAGGTATGTATTTTAAGCAAACATTAAAACAAAATGTACATAAATATCTCACTTCTAAAAAAAGTTCAATGTATGTGACGACAGATAGACAAAACATGGGTTTAAAGAACTCCAAATGTCCCAAAAAAATAAGTACGAGTAAATAAACTTTACAAACTTTTTATATTTTATGCATCATTAAAGGTCATCATTTTAAATACTAATTAGTAATTACAAATGTTACTATATGTAAAGGTGTTTGCTTGTAGCATTCCCACAAGTTATTTGCATTTGCATAAGAAAATCACGTTTGAACTGGGAGGCATTCAGGCGGAGAAATTGTCTCTTTCTTTTGTAATACTAGTGTGAAACAATACACATGAAGTAAGCATACCTAAGTATATCACATTCTCATTAAAACACAAAAATTACATAAAATAAGAACCCAATTACAAATGAAATATTTCATCCAGCGCGCCACACCGAGGCAAAGTACCCAAGATGCTGTCTTATTTAACCAATATGCAAATAGTCACTTCTTACTTAGATTAGAGTTAAGATAAAACCCTATAAAATCTATCGAGTCATACGCCATTTCGGTCCCTGCCCAAATTCAAAATAAACATTAATTTTGTGTGCCATCTCGTCTCTCTTCATTCCTGCAGGGACGAGTTGACGAACGACTCAATCCCACCCTGACGAGATTTTTATGTATTAGCTTCGGGTCTGGATATAAGCCACTTGGCGACAAGCTTATTCATAGTCGCCTGGTGTAATCCGGCCCCAGGGACCAGAGTCACGCGCTCCACCTAACCTCCCAGACGTGCCCTAAATGGGAAATCACAATATGGCAATAAGGTAATACTGGGTATGACAAATCAGAGTCGAAGGAGTTTTAAAAGAACAATTATTTTGTAAGTAAAAATCTTTGAAATTTATAGAATCAGGCGTTATTTTGCGGAAAAAAATAGCTTGAAATGGTAGTCCCATGTTGTGTAGCTAGTAATCAGTGCCTAGATATGGGACTTCCACCCTTTGAATATCTTTTTCATACTCACTACCTACCATTATGACACGGCAGAGAAGCAGAATGCAGTGCGATGTTATTGAACGCTGTCGTCCATTACCTGGATCTATGCCTCTTATTTTTAAACAAGAAAAATTAATCATCAATATTTTATATAACACACGTTCTTAGGACCCTTTATAAAACTACAATATAATAAGAATCATATAAGCATACAAGCATCTTATCAGATTCAAATAAGCGTAATAAAATTATGCAACCGCATTGATATTCCCAACGGGTGTGAAGATTTGGTGGGACTACTTCCGATTTGGTTATTGAACTTGTGGTGACAGATAATAAAGTTAAATAATGTGGGAAATTTACGATATTAGAAAGATAAGGTATGAGAATTGTATAGATAATTGACACAGTGGTCACATTAAGACTAATTAATGTGACAAGCGTACGATAAAAATGTCTTATCTTAGTATTGGAAATAGGAATGATTTGTTTTTCTGTTGGTAATTGAATTAACTTATATACATAGAGGTAATAATGAATCTATGAAATACTTTCACATTCTGAATCACATTCAAAAGTCAAGACGATTGAGCATTTATTGTTTCAGTAACTAATTTAGAAAAAGTACGGCTAATTAAACATACAGCCTTCCACAGAGTTCCTATCACATTTTTAAGAGATCTCTGTGTAATAAATAGTTTAGAAAAGGTACGACTTACTTATACATACAGACTTCTAATGATAGAGTTCCTATTCCTACCACATCTTTGAGGAGAATCTTCTCTGCACAGAGCAATTCAAAAAGTCTATGTAAAAGCACCAGCATATTCATAAATCATTTAAAACCTCTCAAATCGCTAGATACTTCTATCGCTGATCCAAAGCACTCCAAGCACTCTTTGTACAGGTGCACATCTAACCCATTCCGTATATTCCAGACACGTCTGAGTGTTTGTTTATCCGGCGCCTGCGCTGCGCTGAAGGAACACTTTTATTTATTGAAGAGATGGCGATGAAGCTTTTAAAGATCCATTCATTTGACAATTTTTACTTGGATTTTCTATGGTCTGCACTGCATGAAATGTATTCCTTTCTTGTAGATTTTTTGTAAATTCGACTTAAAATCTTTTACTAAGTAAGATACCTACTTATTATTTTATAGAAAGAAATCATAAACGTCATTTTATTGCTTGGAAGTTTTATTGCCACTGGAACTACATTTTAACCACGATATAAAAATGAACAACACAACAATCTAAGTTACATAAATAGCACTCATTGCCCGTGGACCACCTACCTACCTTGCTGTATGGTTTTAGCAAAATATCGAACCCACGAAACATACTAAAACTTTTAGCTTGGCCAAGGAGATAATTGATTTGTTACACCAAAAGTTTAAACTCTCACAACACTTGGGTTGGCTGGAAGAGATCTCTTAGAGATAAGCTCGTCTTTGCAACAAAAATTGTAATAATTCTTCGTGTTTTTAATGCAATAAAGAAAATCAAACTAATGTAAAAGTCTTATGGACGCACCACTTACTACGCATTTCTGTTATCCCATTTCGCCCCATTTAGAAGTCATGTAGCATTTAGTGGTCTGTACGTGCTAAACGACGCGTATTTCAAAAGCATTCCCTATTGAAAGATGTTTTATATTATTCCTTTCACGTTTCTTCTGTTTGTTTGTGGACGCTTTTAGAGGTCATAAAATGTTTAAACGTATTGGGAGTGAAGATATGTGGCTTGTTTTTGATGGTAATGGTTGTAAGTACGTCTGTGTAAAGAGTGTCGTTATTGTCGTTTTTATCCAAGAGATGGCATGTTAATGTCTCTTTTGCCATTAAAAATGTGAATGGTAAAGAAATAATCCAAATTTATTATTATTAACACACAGGATAAAAACTGCACAGTTGACTGAAGGCAATGTGCACGAGTTTGTGTGGTTATCATTCATGAACCCTTTAATTTACGAGTAGCCACGTCATAGGAATTTACTCTAACGATAGATTTCTAATAACACCTCGAAACAAAGTGATAAATACCAAGATTCTTCCCAACACAGTGATAAACTAGTCATTAATCCCTGCGCAATTGCATCATGGCCACTCAGAAGAATTCGAAATTTAAAACAATTTCTCCGTTGATAAATGTGAACTCGTTATTTTGATTGGTCGAGCTCGCGCTGCGCCGGAGTGGAATGGTGTGTCGAGATTAATGATAAAAACCTCTGCAGTAGGCTTCTACCTTTTTGTTTTGGAGATCTCTTTAAGTTTACAAATTGTTTCGCATTTTCTTGTAAACTGGTTGTCTTGGCAGATTCCTTACGTTGTACAGGGAAACACACACGTTGCCTTCTTCTCTGAGGTATTCATAGTCCGTTTTGCTACTTTCAGTGTTACCAATATTCTGTGAGGGACTGTATACCTCAAGATTTAAAGGTAATTCTTTTTGTGAAACAACAACATTCTTCACAGTATGCAACTTGTTAATTGCACATCTTCGAGTTGAAGAATAATCGAATCGTGACTTGAATTGCTTTAAGTAAGGATGCAACTACTGAATGAAAGGATCGATGAATATTGATGATGACCGACTGGGCAATAATATTGTAGAAGGCAGTTGATAAAAA
Source organism: Scrobipalpa atriplicella (assembly GCA_029255725.1). Taxonomy (NCBI): domain Eukaryota; kingdom Metazoa; phylum Arthropoda; class Insecta; order Lepidoptera; family Gelechiidae; genus Scrobipalpa; species Scrobipalpa atriplicella. The sequence continues at coordinate 39,466 of JARACY010001819.1, forward strand.
CACTCAGAATTTTGGTAAAGACTGTACGACAAAATACGGAAATGTTGTAAAATTTTGTAAGGTGGATATTTTGCGAAGGCAAGAATATTATCTAAGGTCTATACGGCGTTTTAAATGCTTATTCTTAGTTCGTCTTATGTCGGGTCGAACGTCTCGGTGTGCCCTGGCATCAGAGTTTTTAAATCAGTACACAACAACCATCTTATTGAGAGGCCTAGGCTTTAGGTAAACCAATTAGCAAAAACTAGAAACTAACTGGTAAAAGGAGAACCTATCTCAGAAATCACCAAAAGAGCTCTCCAATACAGCTTGTTTATTTATTTATTTAACAGTTTATTGTACACATGAACATACACAGAACAATTACATAGGAATTACGACACAACAGGCACTGCTTATTTCTAAAAAGAAATTTCTTACAGCAGACCTAATAAGTGTGATAGCATAAAACGTAATGCGGATAAGACGTGCACAATTTAAATATTTAATCTACATGAGCAGTGAATAAATAAAATTAATTTAACTAAACAAATACATACAACAATCACTAGAATAAATAAATAATATAATGCATATACACATATAGCCTAAAAATAAATAGATATCTATAGTAAATATATAAAATACCATATACCTATAGATACATACAATATATAAATATATATTGTATGTATCTATAGGTATCTTGTTAGTTGGTAACATCAACATTCACCCAATCTGTATTGTTTTGTAGTGACGACGACCTCGATACGCTGAATATGATCCCACTTCAGCATCTGACGTTGTTTTCCAAACAATCGAACAAGAATGAACGACGTAAAGAGTACACATCCAATTTGAGTCTTTGTTTACTTCGCAATACAAGAGTGGAGATGCTGGACTGGGAGCATTTTCTCGGGCATCAGTAAGATCAATAGATCTGAGAGTCTCAGTGTCTTGCACTTTAGCACACAGACACAGACATTACACCAACATATGTATGTACCATCCAATGGTACTGTATAATGGTACAATTACAACTGCTCCGGCGGGTATTCCCATCTGGAATGCCCCTCCTTAAGACCTGGAGAAAGAAAAGCCTTTATTGACTCTATGCCTTAGCCGTGGGCAGTTGTTTTTTTTTCTTTTTGACTAGGTCACGTCTATCAAATCGCAATTATTCACCTCTAGTTGAGTATGAAAGTATGATCTCACTGTAGCAAATCGGTTAGCTGCCACAACAATAACAGGTACCACGATTATTGCGACAACTATTATTTCAGTGACCATTACCATTCTGTTTTGGGTCAAGCCTGAAAACAACAAGCATAGGAAGCATTGTAAATCGATTAAATGTTTAGTGTTGCGGTGATTGAGCACTATGGTTAGTCTTATAATAGTGCTATTGCAACGGAAATATCGGTTCGATAACAAGTATTGCGTTGTATGGCTATTGGAGTTTTTCTTTCCTTTAGTTTTAGTCTACAATTTATATTATGAATCACCATTGAGGTAATCTGAGTAATTTCGTTATTTGTATAGCATTAAATGCCCGCTCCATTCTTCACAGTCAGGAATCCAAATTCAAATTAAAGCTTCCACAATGACGAGACACGGTGATGTATCTGATTTTCTTTGATTTGTACGAATAAATATATATAACAAAGAGTGTTATTTGAAAGGATCATCGCATCAATATCAATTAAATAACATTTAAAATATAAAAGTTCAATTTGATACCCGATATTTTGAAACAATAGTGCAATCCATCACGAAAATAGAGCTAGAAGGTTGGTTTGTTTGTTCAAATGTAAACGGCTAGTATTAATGATAGGTTATTAGTTATACCATGTACCATGCAGATCGTGTGAATTTCTAGCTATTTAGTATTGAATACTAGTAAAGTAAGTAGTTCTTTTGTAAGTAAAAAACATATAAAAATATCATGAATAACATACATCAAAATCGAATTGATATCGAGAAAAGAAATTAGTAGCTTAGTTTGATCAAAATTTTTAGTAACTGGAAAGAATAGGGGCTAAAAACAAACCGGAGATCAAATTATTCGATTCAAATTGAGATGTTTTGAATTTTTGTACAAAAATCTTAACAAAGAATTACCAATATAAATAAATCAAAGTGATATGTACATTTAAACTTAAAACTAATAATATTTTAGATTGTTTCAATGCCAGATTTCCATGAAACAGAATCATTCTCACTGCCAATTTGTAATGTTGACAAGCTTGTTCCATTTGGGCATTAAAGTTATAAACACTATTATGAAATTATGCTTCGAAGCGTTAAATTATGCCTCGACGCATATATCAAAAATCCTAGACACATCAAGAGAAGCATATCTCCAAATCAATCTGACATGATAGCTACACGACCCTGGCCTATCTATGGCGATGTCAGCCCGCCATCCGCCACCCGTGTTCCCATAAAACTACGTCTAATTGTTTCATTCGAGTACACGGAGTGGTCGTATCTATCTTTCGGAATTGAGTCTATACAGGGTCTTTTATAAACCAACAATTATAAATAACAAGCTGCATAAAAGAAGCTTTTCAAAAGCGATGAATAAGTGTTTCTTTTCCTTCAAGATCTTCAATTAATCCAACTTTTGAGTAGCTATAAAGTAAGTAGCTAAAATTTCAGTCCTGCCTCTTTCCTTCTATCTGTACAATTTTCGACTTCCATTTTTTGTTGAATTACTTTAAACATAGATAAATCATACCTTTATCCCTAATGGGGTAGGCAGAGCGTCAACGACCTAAACAAAGGTCGTTACGCCTCGTCTGACAAGTTTTAAGTGTTTTTAAGATAGATCTGTATATTGCTGTAGTAACAGGTTGTCAGCCCATCGCCTAAATTACAAATACTGAAACCCTCGTATCCCTTAGCTGGTTTTTACAGCATGCCCGGGAGGAGATGCAGCTGGCACATTCTATGTTTTTCTATTGCTCCCAGTCCAGCATGGAAGCACTTTAAACACATTTCAGTTATTTTAATACTTAAGCAACTGATGAATTTTGATTGAATCTATGACAAAAATGAAGACCCTGTATTTTCGTAGTATCAATCTTCAAGCCGAATCACTATCGCTTCATTGTTTCAAGTCTCAGTAACATGTTCTTTAATTGAATCAAAGTTTTGAGTATTATTCGGTCAATGCACCAGCGATCTTCGTTCCAACACTTACGAATTAAAAATAGCGTAGTGTAAAGTACTTCGAGTTGCGCAAGAGTTGATTACTTTATTTATAAATTACGGATTCGACTACTTGAACTACTTGAAAGTTGAAGCTATTATGTTTTCCTGTATTAAAAGTAGCGCTTCAAATGGAAAGTTTAATTGTATGATAATTGGCATAATTACTACTTAGAATTTTAAATGTTATTGAGATAATTTTGTTTGTTTTAAGGAGATTTCTAAATTTTACTCTACCATCATCATCATCATCATCAGCACAACAGTCCACTGCTGGACATGGGCCTCCCCGGCATTGGGGGTATATGCCATACTCACCACGCTTGGCAGACGGGTTGGTGAGCGCAGTAGAAGTTTTCCATTCACAGGGAACGCTGCTGCCCATTCCCTGGGTTTATCCCTTAGTCGCCTTTTACGACACCCGCAGGAAGTTATGGGGTGATGCTATTCTAACCCGGCACCACACGGGTAACTCTACCATAGCATAGAGTAACTTCAATTGATTTGTTACTGTTTTGATGCATTGCCTTGTCTCTTATAGGTACCTAAGTTAGGAGCAAAAAATTTTTAAAATTATAAAAATTACTATTCCTCCAACTAGCTAGACAAACTTAACTGCTACTTATTACGAGTAGGTACAGATTATAATTCTAAATAACAGTAGCGATAAAACGATAAACGTCACACACGAAATGAGGATAATAACACCAAAAGCTCCCTAATTGAGAAAATATTCATTTTTAAGCAACCGGTTGTAAAGTCCAGAAGTTTTGGAGCCGAGTCCAAACTGGTTGAGGATTTAGTCCAAAGATACATGTTTCTCGCATTGACACTATTTTGTATTTAAGTTGAATTTCAAGTATTTTACAGTTACTTGGACCTCCCATGTTAAATTTACTATTACTTACTTACTTAAGCGGTAATAAATAACTTCTTCTCATAAATTAATATAAAAATTATTCCCATTTTTTTTTTAATCGAAAAAAGTTGTTAACTTTCAAACGTGACCGAGAAATTACTTAGGTACGTTTGTTATGTTGGGTAGGCCTATTTTACTAAAATCAAATCATAATGCCAAGCCAATAATAATATCTTCCCATAGAGCTACATATAAAGTATACTAGGTACCATAGGTACTCATCAAACACTTGAGCAACAATGGCTCTAGATAATTCGGCAGTGGCAGTAATAAGTCGTTAGCCTACTTAGCGGGTTCATCGCACGTGCGTCTGCGCACCTGTGCCTGCGAGAGCGACCCCCTTCTCGGAAGTGTCGCAGATCGCTTTGTTTACGTTCGACGTTTAGCTAAGGCCTGATCGTGTCAGGCTGACTTTGTCAGATACCTCACATATACGCCTGTATTCCATACGGAGTATGCAGAGCGTTACAACATCATGAGAAGGCGTGTCTGCCACGTTTAACAAGTTTTGGTTAATTAAAGAATCGCCCATCACAATAATTGTAATTCACTGTCTCTTTCTTCATCTCTATCTTGACTTCAACAGTATGCTCGAGAAGAGAAGTAGCTAGAACTTTCTGCTTTTCTATCTTTCCCAACATGGAAGTGACTTGGTCAGGTACCTATTATTTCTTGAACTTAATAACTTCCTACACTTCCTATGAAAAACTCCATATCCGTATGTAGTGCCTTTAAGCCCTTATTGTTGACGTACCTTATCTCTTCCTTGTGCAATGCTTACATTGTAAGCAGTGAAGGAGAGAAGGGTTATGACTGCTTTTACTCGTTTAGCTCAAGATTGTGAGGAAATTGCTGCAGATGTAGAGTTTGCGAGAAAAATAATGAGGAAGTAAGTTTATAACCTTTTTGCGAGATAAGCGAGCTTTATTTTTAATGCCTAGTTACCTAGTGATAAACTGATAGAAATGAATATTCTGAAGACTTGTTACTATTAAAATATCAGAGGAATGTAAAAGCCTCTAAGTTTTTTTTACAGACGGAACAAAAGATAACCGACGCGGCGAAAACGAAATCGCTTTGCTAAGACCGTTGACACTCTACCTACCCCGTAAATAACAGCCATTATTTCTTATATGCAAATGATGTTGACCTAAGGTCGAAGCCCTCAACACACTTCAATTCTGACTACACATTCTATAAATACCACAATCTTAGCCACTCTCGCAACAAAAACTTCGATTGGCTGCGCGTACGCAAATGACTGCAGGAGTGAAGGACCCTAGACAACCTGCCTTCTTATAGCCCCTCTGTCTCTGTAATAAGGTTCATTATTGTGGTGTTAAGTTGTAAGTGGACGTGTGCAATAAGCAGCGTCATCTATCATGGGGTGACGAAGCAATCTTTTACTCTTTTGAAGAAGCTTATCTAGGGGAGGCACGTGGATTGTGGAACGACATTTTTCTGATGTCTGTTTTAATGGTGGGTTTCTGTTATTTGCAAAAAAAAAGTTTGAGATACTGCCTGAGTTCTATTGCCTTACTGGACTGGAAGAGATTAAAATATCTACAGAGAATTTAATCAACAGCTAAAATCTACCCCTTTTTTCACTCTGAAAAACGGCTTTCATTAGGGCGTTAACGCTCTGCCTAGTCCTTTAGAGAATTCATTCAATTCTACTGAAATTGCGATTTGAAAATATTAAGTATAATTAAGTTTACCTAGGTGACGTAACGTCACTGATCTACGAAATTTCTCTGCGTGTTTAAATATCATCATCACTATCTAAAGTTCAAATAATTCCCACTGATTTGACGAAGATAATGTTCATTAGATGCAGACTTGTTATTATCTTAAATTATCTAAGTAGCGGAATCATAAGCATACCTATGTTCACAAGAGAAAAGGAAAAAGAAAAGAAAGAGGAAAGGAAAAACAAATGAGTGTAAATAGTGTTAACAACTTTAATCGATACCTATTAAATAACTCTGCAAACTAAACATGTTAGTTAGGTAGTACACGACAGGCCCCGATCTGATTGTCACAGAAAAGTTTTTCAAATACGGCGCGTGCGTTTCGTTCAAGCGTTCAAGCTTTTGTATGACTTTAGCCAAGGATTTAGCCATGCTCTGGTTATGCACGGATTTCATGGGCTTGAGTATTCTTTCACGCAGTTTTATATTGATGACACGCTAGCCCCATGGGCACAACATACCGAGATACATTTGCAATGTAGAGTAAAAAGTATAGGTTTTGTACTGGAATTTTAATGCGGATTTCTTTTTTGTTGGAAAACATTTATTTTACATACTCAAGCGACTCTATCAAAGATTTGCAAATGAAGCAAATGGATATTTTATAGCAACTTACATTGAGAGTAGACTTCTTATAGAAGTAGGAAACTTAATTCCTAAAATATGGGCCTACGAGTATCTGTATTCTAAAATATGGACTTTATCAAACGCAGCCGCCTGGATAAAATTGTTGAATAAGCAATAATAGGGTCCCAGAATTCTACGCGCTTTTTTGGCGCAATAGAGAAATTAGAAGCATTTAAAAAGACTCTACATCTTCAAAATCACAGGTAATAAGGCTCGTATTTATAAAGCGATCTCAAGTTTGAGAGCAATATTAAGTGTGGATTTGACAGGCCGTTCTGATTATAAATACGGGCCTAAGATCAGTGTAGTCTAAGCTAACCACACTCTATCAATACTAATACTTACTACATGTAAGCTGATCATACTATACTCGTAGTAATATGATCCGTCGCAAGATGGACCCTTGCATCCTTTTTTTGAACGACGCACACGCACCTCTAGCTCATCGAGCTGGCATTTTAATGGGAATTTGATGCACCTATCGCACGGGGACGGATTTAGGACGGGGCTACAAGCTTTCTTTGTTAATTGAAAATAAACTAACTATTGCACTATTTGCACTGCATTTACGGAACTGCTTAAAAATATGCAGTGGTAGTACTAGGCCGAGAGTGGCGCACTAGGCACATGAATTTTTTTGACAACAATTTTGTTTAGTGAAATTTGTCACTCTAACTAATCGATACTTCCTCAAAAATAAAACGTTTCTCTAGAATTTACTTACATATTTGCATATTTATTTACATTCGCTTTTTAGTTCAAAATTGAAAATACCACCAATTTATAGTTTTTTTATAGAAGTAACTTCGCGGAATGAATGAAATAAAACTACAAAATTACTTAGCAATTAAATTCCGAACCTTCAAGTTCTTGGATGTTCCTGATCAAATTGATTAGAGACGGTTTAGAATTATTATTGATGAAATTGATTGCTACAGATTAACTGATGTCACTGACTTGAATCAATTGATTCAACTCGCTTGTTTAACACATTTTAAGACTAATATTATAAAATATTTATTATTAATTTTCAAAAAGTAATAATAAACATTCGTAAGCTTTTAATTTTAGGTTGAAAGTATGAAATATAATTAAAATAATTTACATAATGGCTAATATTTTTTAGTCGGTTTTTGGACCACTATCGTAGACCCTTCATGTGATGCAATTTCTTCCGGCCCAATTTTCCCTGACTCCATCCCTGCCTACACCCAAGCGTGATTACATCCCGAGAAACGGAGTCCGGCCCATTTTTTCCTAGTAATTACAGCTAGTAAATTGGGTAGGATTTATCAAGTGTGAGTTTGTTGTGGAATTTGAATCTCGTGACGTGATGCGAAGGTTCAATTGTTTCGGCTTGTTAGCGTGATGCTGATGTGTTTCGAGGCATTCTGTGGGCTGAGAATGCTATTTGTCATTACGTATTTCATTGGAGCTTCCATAGTTAGTCATCTTATGATATTTTGTGGCGTAGCTTTGATGAGGATTTGTAATACACTGCAAACGGTTTTCTATTTAATACTCAAGTTTTTACTATTGATAGGATAGCACTTAGGCCGTATTTATAATCAGCTCTCAGGAGTGCCAGCGAGTTTATAGGTATGTTTGTATCAGAAATGTCATTTCAGTACAAAACGTCGGCCTGTCAAACTCATACTTAATATTGCTTTCAATCTTGAGATGGCTTCATAAATACGTGCCTTACTAACATCAAATATTAAGGTCCTAATTTTGAATATGCGGTATTCGTTTTAAAGAATATTGACCTAAAGGCTCCAACACTACAACAAGGCTCAACAGTACCTCAAAAAACTCATAAAGCTACAACCTCCATAAAAGAGCAATATACCAAAAATATTCTTAAGTAGCAATATCTTGATCTATCGCCTGTCGCCTGTCGTCTTAAGATTCCGGCAATAATCCCACACGAGACAAATATCCGATGATAAATCTGGGGATAACACGTATTAGGCAGCCGTCGTCGGGCATTATTCAAATTTCAACGGGTAAAGCTGGGGGCATCGATATAGTCGATAAGATTGGTAACATCGAACGTACAGTTTGTAACTGGACATCTGGACATTGACTATTTGGTAGAAAATTGGACTTTAGATCCAAGGCAGGAAGGGCACTCTAAGATATAGCGTCTAAGAGTCACTTGAATTTAAAGTGCAGATAAAATCGTAAAATACCTAATAAGTTAGATGGTAATGCCACCATGGTATCTCTACATTTTCATGAATATTCATATTATTCATAGACTAAGTAGTGACTTCAAAATAATGCGGTATCTCCAATCTATGCATCTCATCTCAATGATCCTAACTTCTATAATAAATGCAAATCTGATGCACGCAGGGAGACCTCATGACAGCGGCTGATAATGCTGTTAATGTGGCCAAATTCTGGGCTGTAACAGTGTAGTGTCTGCCATCGACACTCTAGGAAGAAGAACCTGATGGTATTATTTACTTATAAAATTTTAAATGAGGTGGTTGATTGATTTAATAACATTTACTTCTTTAATAGTGTAGGTAAGTAGGTATATATACTTCAATCAGTGAAGCTCAAAAAGCTTCAAATATAAGTTTAAAGGTCACATTTTCACCTGCTTCTATGTGGATTACGAGTTTCATAAACATTATTGCAACACAAGAATATTTTTTCACCTAGTAGGTGCAATAAATTAATTCTATAAAATGTTATCAATCTTACCAGGATGTCGTGTGGTGTAAAATCTGAAATTTTATGTTTGACGTTGGTTTCATTAAAATGGAACTGAAGTTGATTATAGTAACATCATTCTTAGAGCCAAGTAAATTAAAACTTATATCATAACTCAACATTGATCCATTGACATGCAAAAGAAAGAAGACATGTATAAATTACATGATTTATGAGAATAATAAGCTATCACAGCCAACGCTATGGCAAGAATTATACACATTTTTCCTTAAACTTAACTATATTTTTTCTCATTTTTCCTGGTGACCACAAGAGGTAGGGTCGTTCAGGATAATAGACATCATCACCTATTCTAATAATTCGAAGTCTCATTCTATTTTACTAGGCTTTTTAAACATAAAATAGTAGCATTGAATGTAGGCTGAGTACTTTAATTATAATTAGGGCTATCCATCAGTCAGCCAACTTTGTAGGAGGCAGTCCTACACAAACAGCAAGTGGTCGGTATTTGAAAACTGTTTTATAAAATCGGGCTAAGTTTTATGTCCACTGTAACTTCGAAATAATGACAGCCTTATTTTGCCCAACATCTGCACTTCAGATGGAGGTCTAACGTGGATTGAGAAGTGTTTTGTAGCTGCTGCTGATAACGAATCAATTAAATATAATGCTGTCAATGTTGTTAAGTTCTGGGTCACGAAGGCTTTAACGGTATGTATGACATCAACATACTAACAAGAATTACTATTTAGAGAGTATGGTATTAATCAAATTTTGAATTAACCACGATAAGGGCCTACCATTAATAACAATAAAAAGGTCACATACCACAACAACAATAGCCAAAATAAATTTATCATTGAAAACACCTGACAATTCAAAACAATTATTTTTACCTATACATTCCTGGTAGATAATCATAAAGACCATATGGTCAAAGGTAACAACCGGTCACATGAGTCTATTGGTGACATTCTAACGGTGAGAGCTCATTTGCTTCTGCGCATCTTCACCGGTAGGCATTCGAAATTCAAATTTACTTCGAAGAAAACAGAGTCTGTATTCCGTCCGAACGTAACGACAGGTTTTAAATATCAGTGGTTGGGTAAAAAGGCTGTATGTGGTAGAAATTAAAGTTGGTTTTTGAGTAAGTTTAATTTGAGATGGTAAGTAAGCTAAGGGTCGTACGTACGTGACTTCTATGCTAATAAAGTGTTGGTTGACGATGTTTGTTTATAAGCTTTTAGCGTCAAGTGATATGTAGAGAAATATTGTGCCAAGAAAATATTATGGAGTCTCAAGATCAGCTCTGATGGCGAATCAAAATCTAAGGACATGTTACAGCCATTTTTTGTATGAGGTAGAGAAATCACTTATAGCAGACAGACATACCCAGATTTTTTGCTCGCACCTAAACTCAATTCGTTTTTAAAAAATAATTTAAGCCATACTAAAACGATCATTTAGTATAGCAAAAATTATTTCTTATAAACGAATGGAGTATATAAAATGATTGAGATCTCGATAAAAAATCTAAAACGTTCGATAGAAAAAAAAACATGAATAATCTGATGCTTTGTAAGTAAGATAGGTAGGTACTTGTCATGCAAGGAGCCACTTTAGCGAATTGAGGTCTCATTTTAATTGATCAATCTTAAATACAACCATTAACAGTTACACGCACTCAGAACTGGAAACGACATGTTTTATGTACATGATTAATTTAGCAAGATTAAGTTAATCGTGATGGCTACATTCGGCGAAATGGTAAACAGAAAAATACTTATCTTTAGACTTAAATATTTTACATTATCCATTTAAGAGCAAAGTTATCAGAGATTCAGGATAATAATGACATACAGGTCAGAGGTTGCTTTCTGCGGTTAAATTCGGCAATATATGTATAAGTAAGCTCCCACCGGAGTCCGGTATATAGCTCATAGCTTGCTAGGTCCCAAGGGTGTGTGTGGGAATGCAACTGTCTTAGAGACAAAAGTCAATAATAAGCACATTGCAAAAAAAAAAAAACTCAAGAAATTGTAATCCTAAAATGATAATCGTCTTTCAAGTCTAAGCTCTTGAATTCTGACGTTATATTCATGAAAAACCTTCTCATATTTCATATTCACAAACCTCTCATAAACAGACAAAGTGAATACAATAGTTTCTAGGATCTAGTTTAACACCTGCCGCATCGTGTTAAAATGTCAAGTTTTCATCACAAATGTCAGAAGTGGAGCTATTCCCACAATCTTACCATCTCCACAATGGGCTTTAAGTGAAGTAATGAAAGTCTCTTCTTATGAGATTTCCGTTTTAATGCTATTGTTTTACTAGTACATGGTACAGTCAACCTCTATTTTTGCATTACCAAAGTCATCTTTATTACAAGCTGTTAGAAGGGCCAATGGCGTAATGTTATAGAATTGTCTGCGGTTTCCCGTAACAGGTGTTTGTTTAGAAATGTGCGAGGGAACATCTTAAGTATGATCTAGCTACTGTAATGGATTAAATGCTAAACAATTTAAAATTTATGATCTAGAAATCTGTGAGCTTTCATATGACCTCAAAACTTAGGCTTCTCTGTCTTTCGCATTATTAATGTAATTGTTTACTGTATAAGTTCAAGTTCTCGTTTGAAACTAATTTTATTTATAAGGATTTTTTAACATTTAAAACTATTTTGTTATTGTCATTAATAAAGTATTGATACATAAACTATCACTTCATTTTTGAATTCGTCTTCAAATAAATAAAGTCGCTTCATTGTCCAACTTTTTCGCAGATAACGCGATCTCACGTCTT